>JAODUK010067823.1:0-16850 GCA_027564635.1 Typhlichthys eigenmanni
GTAGGTTGTAAAGCCCTTTGAGACTGCAATGTGATTAAGGGCTATATAAATAAAATTGACTTGACTTGACTTGACTCCTAATCACTGGTGTGCAACTCAAATTACTTGTGGGTGTCACAATAGTGTTTTTGTTCCTGTAATCCTATATAAACTGAAATGTTTCATAGCAAAAATCGTTGCTCTGAGTTCCCAGTGTACATACATTTAAGCTGGTTGTTAGGACATGGGTTTTCTATTTGGGTTACAGCCTGGTAATTCTATTCATACGCAGCAGGCAACAGACAAGTTAAGAACCTTAAATCCTTTACACTGCAGCCTAGGCTAATTGAGTTATTGCCCGATAAATCATCTATATACTGCGTGTGTCTGTCTGTGGTCTTGAAGTACTCCACCACACAGTATACAGCAACCCTAATATACACAAAACAACCTTGAACCTATTAATGCACTAAAAGGGTAGAGGGCAGTGTCATTTCTAATTTTATATACTGCATTTTTATATGCAGTATATTAAAGTAAATAAAAGTGAGAAACTTATATTTTGTATCTCTATGTTTCACTGACTGAATCTAAGAGACCGTATATGGGAACATTTGCCCACAAATCATTTACATTTTGCACAGTTGAGAGATTGCAGCCAGTTATGACAGGACAGCTGTCATACTTATTTCTGTATTAAATAATTGATTTATTTCCATTTATTTGTCAAGGATAAATTGTAATCACTGTGAATGTTCTAGAGTTTTCTCATAGTTCTGGTAGCACAATCATGCAGCCATTTCCTGACGCTAAAGTGTGGCTGAGGACAAATGTGGCTCTGCATTCGAGCCCTATAGAAAGTATTTGACTAAATGTAGATAACATGTCATGGCAGCACACAGAGCGCTTGTTCTTACTGACTGTCTCTTGTTCAGTACATGACCAAGCAGGTGGAGCTTCTGCGGCAGATGATCGACCAGCATGCCAAGGTGCACGAGCAGCTAGATGTGGCAGCTAGGGATCTGGAGCAGAGCAATGACCGACTGGTGCAAGACAACCGTCTGGCCCAGCAGAAGATTCACTGGTCAGTCTGATAAGTCAGCTCATGTGGGCAGCAGTATGAGTTTCACTGGTGATTTTTCCTGGTTAATTATTATTATGATTAAGTTTTGGTGGCCATTAATCCAAATAGATTGAGAAGCACATTTAAATAGAGTAAAAATACATAACATAAAAAAAAAAAAAAACATTATTCACATTTAGTTCTTGTTCTTGGCCAATAAGAACATCTTTGTGGCACCAAGCAGGATCACACACACGCAGTGATTTGTACTAACATTTTGTTCTGCCAGTCTGACAGAGACCATTGATGGGCTGCAGAGCCACATGGAGGACCTACAGACCACGGTGGAGACGCTGAGGGCCTCCCAGGTAGAGCGCAACAAGAGGGACCTAGCTGAGCAGAGACGAACCATCGGAGTTCAGAGTGTGTCCTGTCTGAAGGAGCTCTACGACCTCCACCAAGACAGGCATGTCACGTGACCCCACACTTCCGATAACTTTTCTCAGGAAGGAAATTCCAACACAAACAGACCAAAGAATAAAACGTAAAAACTGTCTACCATGATGAGATAGACTGAGATAGAGATTGAGACAGACAGACTGTACTTAAGCTAAAGCTACTTTCAGTGCTCTGATAGTAAACCTGCTCCTGATCTGCTAGTGAATTAGTTTCTATTATGCTGACACAACATCTTCAGCCAGACAACAAAATCTGATGCAGGCCATTTGGACGTAATCCACCCCACGAGAGATTTGTAGCAGGAACAATCGTCCCCGTAGGTCAGCCACGCCTACTGCAGGCTATCTACGCCGGTATCTATTAAAACAACTTGTGGAACGTTTTCAGTGTTTTCTACAGTGATATCTAGATGGTACAGTAATTTTATAGTTGAATGATTTCAATAATGGTATGTGTAATGCTAACACGATTTTTGAGGATAGCTTGCTGAGGATCAATGTTTTTTAACCTTTGTGGAGGAAAACGCTCCCTAGTAATAATAATAATAATTATTATTATTATTAATAATAATTCTAATAACAAATTAATGAATGACTCTTCCTCTCTCCTTTCTCTCCCTTCGCCGCCCCAGATACATGGCCTTTCACGTGCATACTTCCTGGGTGGCCGAGGGCCTCTCCTGTGCCAGAGGAGGCCTCCCGGACCAAGAGCAGGAGCATGCCGCCCTCCAGCGCTCCATCCACAGCCTCCACAGCCAGGTGGCGCTGGAGCGCGGCCGTCGGGAGGCAGCGGAGCGCGAGGTGGAGCTGGCGGCCCGGGAGAACGGGGCCCTGGAGCAGCGCCTGGCCGCCTTGGAGGGCTGCAGGGCCCGACAGGGCCAGCTGCAGGCCGAGGTGGAGGAGCTCCGCCTGCTGTGGCATGCCGACTACACCAGAAGGTTGGAGACGTGATGCACCACATGCTGTGTTTACACTGTATTATAGTTGTATACATACTGTGAATATGTACATACTGTGACTCAAAGTGACACTGACTGAATACAGTATATATTGTAAATATACCTATTGGGACTCAGTGACACTGAATAGTCAGCCCATCCATCCATCCATCCATCCATCCATCTTCTCCGTCTTATCCAGAATCGGGCCTGGTGTTTACATGCGCCGCCGCAATTTATCGGAATAAATATTAAACATGCACACATTAGGCTCAGTATTGTAACGTGTCCCGCTAGCAAAAAGGCTAAAACCGGCTAGACTCTAGTTGTAGGAACGTCGTCAGTAGAGTGAGGCTATTTAGGTGTCTGGTGGAGAGATTTACGGCTCCAGGTAAAGTCAACGTACTAACTTCACTTCTTTGCACGTCGCAGTTGTCTTGTCCAAACTTTGTACAGTGTGTGCAGAATAGTCTACCGCATTCAGCAACAACAGCAGACACTGGGGTATGTGCAGAAGAACGCATCCAGGATGTAATCAGGTTTAACCGTTTACAAGAATTAATCTCTAAATCGGGTTATGGAACGGGTTATACTACCCCCTCTGCTTCGGAATGAAATTTCAATCTGGTTGGGCCTTTGTCTTTCTATTGAGGTGTTAATATGGAGCATATTCTTTTGGGTTGGGTTTTTTAACCCGATTCCAGTCGGAATAATAGGGTCCATAACATAGCTAATGAATACAGTACATACTGTGACACTGAATAATGCACATAAATACACATACTGTGAAATGTAATATATTTACATACATATAGTATACACAGTGATGACAATGGGTATGTAATGTAAATGCATTTGCCATTGCTTATAATTGTGGAGGGTTGCACGTCTCCTGACCCCTCCCCTCCCGTTGCCAGGAGACCAGACCTCCTGCTGCTACCGGACACGGTCTACATTGACCTGGAGGAGAAGCCTGGCCCGGGCCAGGCTGAGGGGAAGGTGGAGAGGGAGGAGAAGGTGGAGGCGTCCGAGCTGGAGCAGGCAAGGCACGCCCGTCAGAGGAGGAGCAGCGACAGCCTACTGAGAGGCAGCAACATGGAGGACATCCATGATCGTATATGCATAAGGCGAGCGGAGGCAGTGAAACGGAGAGGCATCTCTCTGCTCAATGAGGTGGACGCCCAGTACAGTGCACTGCAGGTAAGCTAATGTCTCACTAGAACGTTGAGCTTAGTTGAAGGTGGAGTAACATCAGTACAAATACACCACTCCCTTCAGATGCACTGCCCACCCACATTGACCTGACAGCCTGCAGACTGTAGACTGTGATGTACTGTATGTTGTTTTTGTTTCGAACACGTAAACACACCCGACCCCTCCTTCACCTGGAAACTCCAGAACGTGCGTGAATGGCCTGTGTCCACCAAATGCCAGCAGCATTTGCGATTGCAAACTGCAATTGCAGCCCCCTCCTCACTTTGCCGACAAGAGAGAAGTGACATTGACGAGCCTAGTGCTGGTCCAAGAGTTGGACTGTTTTGAACTGAAAGCCCTGGGAGCTAGGCAAATATACATGAAATATTTTATCAATGCTGAAAATAGTGTTTGCATAGAAAATGTCATTTTTACAAACACAAAAATTACTTTTGGTGGACACAAGCCCTTAGATAATTGTGATATTTACAAACGTTTTCATCGCCACTCAACCCTACTGTGTTGTTCAACTATAATTGCATAAGCTCACACACTGTACATTTGCTCCTACAGTGTTTCAAACCAGGGTCTGGGGCAAACGTGAGGTGCTATAATGTAGTCAAGGACATAGTAAGGACATGTTGTAAACAACAAAGATGCTGTGTGTACAGTAATTGCATGTGCGTGTGTCTAGGTGAAATACGACGAGCTGCTGCGGCGATGCCAGCAGGGGGCAGACGGGCTCACAAGTCACAAGGCGGTTCAGACGCCTAGCCCCCACGTCGGCAGCCAAACCCACCGCCGTGTCTCCACCTCACCAGCCACGTCTGATCTGACTGCGGGTCTGGAAGATGTACAGCAGCCAGAGTACAAGGCTCTTTTCAAGGAAATCTTCACACGTATCCAGAAGACCAAAGCAGACCTGAGTGAGAACAAACCGCCTTGCCAGGGCCATTGATGCTGTGGAAAGACTACGAACTGTATTGTTCACTTGCATCCAGTGAGGCAGGTTCTCTTGTAGCCTGTAAAGAGTTGAGAATGCAAAACAAAATCTTTATTTGAAACGTTTTGAATAATGCACACCAAAAAAGTATTTGTTCACACACTCCTGAACCACTTTTTGTTTGTATTCGAATGTGCTCCGGCCAACGCTCAGGGAATCTCATGTTCAATGTTGTTGAAATACGAAAGGATTGTTGTTTGTGCTCCACAGTTTTCTTATTGATAATGTTGCAACCTTTTATTGTTTAGTGCTTTGTTTATCTCTAAGAAAAGGCACACCATGTTTTGTTGTGTATTATGCATGAAGAACTGTTGGGGCTAGACTGAATTGAGTGCTTTGTAAGTTAATAGGCTAAAAGAGATGTTGAGTAAATAAAGATGGAGGTCTTAGCATTCATTCTCAACAGTTAGCAGGTTTGGGGTTGGCTACAACAACCATTGTTCAGTGTCATAGTATCAGAAAATAAAATAAACAAATAAGGTGCCAATCAGA
Source organism: Typhlichthys eigenmanni (assembly GCA_027564635.1). Taxonomy (NCBI): domain Eukaryota; kingdom Metazoa; phylum Chordata; class Actinopteri; order Percopsiformes; family Amblyopsidae; genus Typhlichthys; species Typhlichthys eigenmanni. The sequence continues at coordinate 5,128 of JAODUK010067823.1, forward strand.
CATTTCACAGTTATGCACATTATTATGAGTTATTTGGTTTGATATTTATTTTTTTCCCACAAAGATTCAAGCGAGGACATGGAATTTATTTTCATATTAGTTTTTGTCACTGTTTCATGTGTATAATGTGATTAGTAAATACAGATTTGGAAAAGATCAATAACTATTGTGTATAAATTCATTCTGCAGTTTCGTCTATACTTAGGTATATGGAAGAAAAGCTTACTATTGTATATGTCAAAAGAGTTTAGGAAAAAACAAGGCATTATCAATTTGTTCTCTTACTAAAAGAGTCAGGGAGTGTCCTTTCGTTGCTTAATATGCAATTGTCAGTTATATACAGTATATCTTCTTCAGTAGCTCTAGACAAATTGTCACATCTTAACCAGGCGTAAGTTATAATTCTGGGAACTATCTTTTACTTCATTTTGCATCCAGTAAGGATAATTTACTAATTAAATTTCAAATTAATCTAATTTATTTTCTTAAAACAAATAGCTATAGAGGTATTCTATTATAGTTTATGTGCACTAAAACAAAGATGAGTATGATACAGTACTAATGTGCAGTAGTTACATAGAGCATTGTGATTTTTGTAATTTTTTTTAAATAACTAACATGTATGTACTTGCAAATAACCAAATATCCCAAATAAAGGCATTTCAAATGTCAAACCACTGTCTTTTGTTCCTATATATTTTGTTGGTATATTTTCTGCTTTACATGTGAAATTTCAAAATATGATCATGTAATGTAGAAGCAAGCCAGCATTTGTCAATGTTATGTTATGGATACTTAAGTCCCAATTAAATCAGATGCCTCCTGCTAGCATCTCAGGCCACAATAGCCTCTGATCCTCTCCAATCAATTAGGGTGGGAGTAATAGCTTCTACGTATCAGAATGTTAATGCCACACTCCTTGCTAGCGCCAACTATAAGAAACATGCTGTACACTACACCATGGGATTAAAGGTTATGTTTGATCATGACGTCTGGGTCTGTGATAATGTGTTCTTAAGGTTATCACACGCACATGAATCTAACCAGAATAGCCTACACTGTAGATATAATTGTTGGTGGGTTGCTTACTTTGATTTATAGTAGCAAGTTCAAATTGCAGTGATTGTCTCCTCTAAATGAGTACATGACAATAAAAGTTATTTTCCTTTTTATTAAAGATGTCAGCAGAAGTCCAAAAACACAGCTAGTAAACTTCTACATTCTCTTATGGGTGACATAACCTATAGACCAAAGCTATTCAACTCCGGTCCTGGAGGGCCGCACCCTGCATCTCTCTCTCTCCCTTGATGTTAGAAGACTGATAACGACTCGTTCATTTGAATCAGGTGTGTGAGCAGCGAGGGATCTAAAACATGCAGTGTGCGGCCCTGTCTGTTTAAGTAATTTATTAAGGAAAAACATTAATAGGTGACCTTACTATAAATATTTAAGATTACATTTAATCTAGTTATATGTTAGCATCTCACATAATTCCTATAAAACAACTAGACTGACTAATTAGACGTCACCAGTCAACGTGCTGATACGCCCGTGTTCATTGGCTGCGCATTCGGAATGTGTGCCGGTTGTGGTGGTGCCTGTTGTGGACTAGACAGAGCTCGAACTTCAATCGTCGGATAAATATTCTGAAGAATTGCCTCGTTAGCTGCTAGCGTCAGATGTCAGTATTTTCAAGTGGGGCCGGCTCTGGCCGGTGTAGTAGCCTGAGATGCAACGGACAAAACTGGACATTTGGTATACCGTGACCCGGATGGCTGCCACCCGGCCACGTTTATACACAGTGTTGCAACGCACATAAATAAGTATCAAATTAGCCTCTGGACTATCGTAGCCTACACTATTATTAACGTTTTATCTAAAACAACAACAACAAAATCTTATAGGGACAGAGAACGGTAGAAGCCTATGAGTGCTTAGCGGGAAAAGTAGATGTGACTGTAGGACGCTCAAATGCTTGAGGAACAAATGGTTGCCGTTACAACAGAAAAACACGGTAGCGTGGCCGAGTGGTCTAAGGCGCTGGATTTAGGCTCCAGTCATTTCGATGGCGTGGGTTCGAATCCCACCGCTGCCATTTCTTTATTTTCATCTTTGGTTGATAGAAGAAAATGTAATTTACAACAGAAACAGCTATTCTGCACCAGCATTAGATAATTATTTGGTGTGTAGGCTATGTTCTATATAGGCTACTTCTAGGTTAGCCACTAATTCGCCATTTCATGACAATTAAAAAATGTGGGCAATTACCCCCTCTGTTGGCGAGCTGCCTGCATGGCACCAGAAATCAATCTGTTATTTAATAATGTAACAAATGTGACTATCACTTTCACAAATGTGTCCTGCATGCTTATTTTACCATAAATATGATGTGTTTGTTTGGGAAGACCCATGACTAGCTGGAGACTTGATATCTCCACACTGGCCTGGGCACACCTTGGGATCCCCCAGTCAGAGCTGGTTATTGTGGTTCGGGAAAGGGAAGTTTTGGGTTCTCTGCTTGAGCTGCTGCCCAAGCGACACGGATGAAGGATGGATGATAACAAGAATTTTAAACAACATATATATATAACATATATGTTCCATTGATAGCCATTGACATTTGCTTTTACTTACTTTACAAAATGACTTTAGTTGTAGTACTACTAAAATAATAATATAGTAATAACAACCATATAAATAGGAAACATGCATTAGTAATAATACAAATGTGTATTTATTCAATAAACACATTTTTTCATGTGTAAAGGCTGTGTAAAGGCACAGAAAAACTTGTAGGCATGCCATTTTGAACACACACACACACACACACACACATAATCATGTATAAATCAAAACTTTAAAATATTGATGTATGTGTAATCTAAATTAGCATTACATCAACAGGGAAGCACTTTTGTCTTAAAAAATAAAAATGTCCCAACACAACACATCAGTCACATATACAGTAGTTTACTAATGCATCTCTTTGAATGTAACAGCAATCAGTTGCAAGTTTGAATATATCCTCGTAGCCTGACAAATATATTTTTCTGAGAAAATCAAAGAGAATATAGCTTTATTATATAACAATAGACAAATTGCATAGATGTGAGAGTTGTGACATTTTTGCCTTAAACCCAATATACTAGCTCAGAAGACTGCTGATTAAATCACCAGTTAACATTTAAATGACAATGACTGTGTTTGACCACAGTCATTGTGGGTTTGGTTACTGTATCAGCAATACTAGACTGAAGCATTATAAATACAGGCCAACTTTTCTGTCATTGATATCAAGCAAAATGTGGATTCAATGCAATTTTCTTTGCCATTTCTTGAACACAAGCTGACTAATACTTCCAAAGATGGGATGCCAGCAGCAGCAGTAGCACTAAGCTTATCCCCAGTGTGAGAAGCAGTACTGTGCTTAGAGGCAGAGAGGGGCTGCAAGGGAGACTGAGCACCGTGTAGCTGTAGCGCGGTGCTCTGGATCTCAGGTACTGTTCCACGGAGTCTGCCAGACTGTAGCGCTTCGGACAGTAGTCCAACTCTCGGCAGGCCTTGTCGATCTTGAAGGTGTGGCTTACGGCAATGTTCCTCACCTAGGGTTGGAGACAGGCACCGTGTCTTTTTCACTAAACCTATCATGAACATTAGGCCTCTGCTAGGATACTGTAACTGAACTGTAGATAAAAGATACGTCAAAGTTAAACTGCCAGGTTAATGGCTTATCTTCAATTTGACAAATGTAGTTCTACATTGTGCCACTATACCCGCCAAATGTCTCTTATCTCTGCATCATCTTACTGTCTGATGGTAGGATGTCTGAATGGAAAATACACAGCATGGTAGACCCTTTCAGACTACAGTAACACCTTTTCTACATGTCGACTCATACCATATTGTTTTTTAAGCAAGCCACCCAACAGTGCCACCTACTGTCCTGCTCAGGACACAGCAGGTTGGATACTTAATCGTCTAGACTCAGAAGATCACCTCTAACAATCACCTGGATGCAGCAGCTTTAGACTCCTGTACACATACTATTTTATGGTAAACTTGTTCATTATTCATTTACTTCTCAATTGATAAAATATGCTTTTACCATGTTCCAAAACCAAAACAGCTTGAGATCCTTTTAATTTGCCAGTACAACTGTCAGATCTGATTGAGTGTACATAAGAGTGATGCTTATACAGTAGATCTGGGCGGTTGAGGGAAAAGGCCCCCACTTGGTTTGTGCTGGTACTGCCAGCTTTTTCATTGTCTTGTTTGGTTTATTTATTTATTTATGTATTTATTAGTTCCTTTTTATTTACGTGGAGGGGCCCCTGTTGTCTAGTGTTTGAGTTACAATCACCATGTATAAAGTCATACTTTGTACTGGCAGTACACCAGTACAGAATGTCACACACGCACAAACGCACACACACACACACACACACACACACACACACAACACAGTTATGTGCCATTTACCAAAGCCACAGAACAAATAACGTTCTGCTGCTTAATCTATAACAAATATGACGGTTTGATAAAACCATCGAAATTCAGTCTTGACTTGTGGTTTATAGGCAAAGACATGAATAAGCTGGCATCAACATAAAATGTGGTTGTCTTTTCACCATACTAACAGAATATATTATACTATATAAGTGACCAGTACAGGTCACTTCCTGTCCTGGCCAACAACCGTTTATGTTTTATTTAAAGAGGCAATCATCTGTCATCTAGCCACCAGTGTGACAGAATGAGCTCTGGGCTCAAGCCCACAGACACAGCTTTGGTTTCCCTGTCTCATCACACATTCATGAAGTCTTTACTAGATGGTGGCAGCTCCTTAAGACGACCCAAAAGGGTCATTCTAATACCAGGCCGGGCAACATTACTGCAGAACCTCTTCTTTTGCATGATGCTGTAAGACCAATGTTCCTCAGGAATGGTTTGGGGAAATATGTCCAGCACTTAGACATAATGTATCATCGCTGACCTGAAGCAAAACAGCCTTTGGCATGTGGTAATTACATGCCACCTTTTGTGAATTGACTATTGGCTGACTTTTAGGAGAGCTTCCCCATAAATTATGCACAAGACAGCATCAAATGCTTAGTGGTTGTTAGGGAAATACTTGCGCTAATGAAGCATGCACCCACTGCCGTGGCAGAGAGATGGGATGTGGAACAAGAATATGATAATATGTGATCTGTGTAACCTAAAGCCGGCACATTCAACACACACACACACACACACGTGAGTACCTTCCTTTCCTGTACTCAGTATAAATACAGTAAATCTAATATTTGGGAGTGATTTTGTTACATTCTACATTAATTGTATTTTACATATATTGATACTTACTCTTCCTTTTTTTACCTTTCATCTAATTAAAGATTGAGAAAGAGTTTCTCTCTCTGCCTTATAAGATGCTTTGAAAAGAGGGCCGGTCCAGATTATATTAGATTGCATGTACGTTTAATTAAAGGCAACCAAACTAAATGTTCATCCTGCAACTTGAAGGTGTGAAGGAGTTGGCTACTTGTTTACCTCATTTCTGGTGAAAAGGAGTGGTACTTCTACTATGGGTCTTAGAACGATGTGTAAGTATTCCACCAGGATTGCTGTAAAAGCAAGCAAAAAGAAACACACCTGAATGACCTTATCCTTTTGAATAAATAAGTATAACATTAAGCTGTTATATCTTCATTTCTGTTATATCATTAAATAATCAGTGTCCCAATCACCAGTGGTATCTTCATGGATATAGAGCGGAGAAAACAGAAAGAATGGCTGCTTACCTGCTGAATAGACCAGTGAGACAGGCAGGCGTATCAAAGGTCTACTGTAACCAAGCTTCTCAAACTAAAATAGAAAGTGAGATATGAAATCCCTCTTACGGCAATTGTAACCCTTAATGTAAACATCCCTGTACCGTGACACTTGAAATGACAACTCACCAGTGGTGTCAACCACTCAAACACGTTTACCGACTCTCCGTCATTAATGAAATATGCCTGCCCGCTCTGCAAGGAGAATCAGCAGCAACACATGCACACACATGCACACACACACACACACACACACACACACACGTACAATATAGTCCGAAAGTACGCACATTCCATGTCATATAACAATGAAAACAATTAGTTCACATATTAGGCCCTGTTCATCTAGGCTGGTGTGCTTAGTATATATAGTGTGTGTAGCCTACTGTATGTGTGTGTGTGGTTGATGAGGAGGGGAGCTCCTTACAGCGACACAGTTATTCTTGTGTGTGAGCCCCTCCGCAGCAAGTATGTGGGCTGCCACCAGGTTGTCTACATGGACCCAGTTCATCCTGGCCCGGGGGTCTCCGAACGTGAAACTGAACAACCGCCGCTCTACATTCACCTGTGGAGTGATAGAGAGGGCGGTCTGGTAAAACGTCATCATGACTGGGAAAACTCTTGCGTAGTTCAGTTGGTACCAATGACAAATGAAATGCTTGGATTCAGAAGATCATCCCCAATGGGTTTTGTTCTGATTGGTTGGAAATTGTCTTATTGTATCCTATAGTGCCTGAAGAAAGAAACTAACCTCAAACTTTAGTTGTTTGATTAGTTGAAGGTTTGATATATGACATTAATAAACTATTTGCACCAACTTTATCACAAACGACCTTGAGAGTTTGCAGATTCTTGCAGAACTGAGTAAATTGTGGATCTTTCAAATTCAGTATGCCAGGATAGATAGAGAGAGGTGATGTGATGTTGTGATTGTAATGGGTTACTTATTATGATTATGTACTGTCTCAGGACATTTCTAGCCTGGTGTAACGCTCCATTGGGAAGTGTTCGCAGTCGTTGCCCCCTACTGGGCGCAGACCTCTGGTTTATTAAAACTATTTAACAGCATTTAACCAATCGCCATTGCTACAACTGTTTTGATCGCCTCATCTAGCTCTACCACCATTTAGAAACTCGCTTGACTTCAACGTCATCTCATTAACCTGCCATTGGTCCTCCAGCAGGGTGGCTGTGAAAACGCTAATGCGAACAGGGTTTCCAGACTATAATCTCAGCTAAATAAATTGATCTGAGAATAGGCTAGCCTGGTTCTACATTTACCCATGTCCTTTTATCAAATGTAGCGATGTTCAAATGACCAGGGCATGGCCTGGCAGTGCCCTCGCCAAGTCACATTTTCCAGTCTGGAGACACAGTCGATCCAATCAGTGACTTTGTGGGTGGGTTTCATTACTTCAGAATTCGACGTCACAGCGTTGTATAAATGGAACCCTCTGCCCACAGAGAAGGGCAAATTGGAAGGAATGGATAAACAAGAAGGTCATTCAACCTTATTATCAGGCAAGGATATTCCCAAAATATCTGAGTGTGTGTGTTTGCTTGTGTGCGTGCGTTTGTGTGCGTTTTCGTGCGTGCATGCGCGTGTTTGTGCGTGCGTGCTTGCTTTTGTTTGTGTGCGTGCGTGTGTGCACGCGTGTCATTCAGTCAACAGGCCATTATTAATAGAGATGTGGGCATTTCTAAGTTGAGCTTGACATGGCCTATACAATACACACACAGCCAGGCCCTGCCAACCAGCCCCACACATTAACACCTGCCTACCAAGACCATGCACATGGAGAGAGGGGGGGGGAGAGAGAAATTGTTGTAAATAGATACGCAAAAGAAGACATCAATAATTTACTCTCTCTGGGCAGCTAGGCGTGCATTCCACAATAGCCTACAGGAACTGGGCTTTTCATCTCCTTTACATTTTGCTTGATTTTATTCACAATACAGGATTCTGTAATCTATAAATGAAGCCTTCTGTTGTATTATCTGGCCCCCAGTGGCCAGTATTGCTATCAATCTGCCATTTTTGCTCTGTTTCATTGGTGGAGACTTACCATCACTCTGTGGAGGTGTCTCCGCTCTCCTGGGCCGTAGATCCCAGAGGGACGTAATACGCAGGTTTGCAGAAGTCCCCCACCTACAGTGTACATGGGAGAATCCACGCCATAAGGACATGCTATTCTGTCACTTTAGCAACACTCAACATTAACCCTATACGGACAGGGCAAACACAGTATGTTGCTACATAGTAAGTTACATAAAAACATCTTATGGTGAGATGGTTTTATTTGACCCACCGATGAGGCAGTATTGGAATATAAGTCTTACAAATACACAATGCAGTGAAGGCTTGAGAGATCAGATTTCATTGTTGTTGCCACAAGTTAGTAAATGACTCACATTGTAATTATTATGATCTGAAACGTGCAGGTAAATCTGTAGGCTATGATAAACATTATAGCAAGCTAGTCTGTACTCATTTGTAGCCTATATTTTGTTGGAAGTACTGGATGATATTTTATTGGAGCCTCCTAATGTTGGCTGCATAGTGAAATAAACAACAATCATAATATGTTCTTTCTAATCAAACTACCAATTTCAGCTCTACTACTGCTACACACGCACTTTAGCCCATACTGTCCATATTCACCTTCAGACCTCCTTGCACCCTGAACCGCAGTGATATTTAATTCAACAATCTTGTCTTTAAGCAGATGCATGACCGTAAGACTAGCATATGATAACAAAGCTTTAAGCTTAATGGAATATATAAGCAAGTGGCCACTGGCTATAGGGTTACAAACGAGGCAAGCTTTACGCCTGTTCTTCTCGAAGCCATATTAGGACCCACCATGATAATTTATGGAAAGACTGGTGTGTGTGAGCATGTGTTACATTTGTGTGAAATAGAGACAGTCTGTTTTCACCGTCCATGCACAATTTCAGCGGTATTGTTCTGTTCAGATCTAAATTTAAACTGGTGTCAGTGAGTCCAGCTGGATTGGATTGCACATGTCGACATCTCTGTCTCCATGGCAACCATTACCTCAGTGAAACGCAATCGAACCAATGTACACATGCAGAACTTGTAATTACTACCCGCTGAAAGTGTAGTGAGGTTTCCCTTTGTTGTTGTTTATAAATCGGCGACTATCTTTTTGAGTGTTTGTTTCATTGCTAAGTGAGCACATATATCATAGTAAATACATGCGTGTTTCTATTGCCTTCTTCACAGACTATTCCCACCTTTGAGGAAGCATCCATTGGCTGAGATGACGGTCCGTTCTGCAACGGCTTTAGTTCTGGAGTAGTGGTCGATGTGCTGAACCGAAATAATCATCACAGCCATTACATTTCAATCACTAAAACAGCAATGGGCACTTGGACAGCAATTCATTCACAGAAATTTACATCAGACCCAATGTGTTTTTTTTTATTACAAATTGTTTTGCTATCTCAAGACCTACTTAATTCTTGTAATTGTATTCATTTTCTGCCTACACTTTTATAGACATATTTGAATTCAATATTACTTGGGTTGTTCAATGTCACCTTAAAGCACAACTCTGTCCTAATGTTCTTACTTACCATGTCCAATGGCACGCACGGTACAGAATCCTCATCACCATCCTCAATTGGTTTGCCAGCAAACACCACATTGACTGTACTGGTGTACACTAGCCTAGGGATGCCCCTCTCAATGCACACTGAAATAGAACCGGAAATACAATATTATAGCTAAATGCATTATTTTGATACCAGTTTTTTGACACCAGTATAGAGGGAGTACAGTATACAGTATATATTGAGTATATTATAGCATAGTATAGAGGAAGTATTATAGCCTATCGTAATATAAATGCCCTCAAAATGTATTTATTATGATGTTTTATTTACTTTTATTAACATTACGTAACTGCACCATAAACTAGGACTAAACTGTGATGACACACATCCATGCTGATGTTAATATTGACAAAATTACCATTTTTTTATAAACATCTGGATTTAAAATAGCTTTACACGTCATATTTGTTTAAAATCACCCACGGTCTATATTAGCTTCCAAGAGTACTTAGCGCACTGTGCATCATCAAATTCAAATGTTAATGTTATTGTTAATGGAGCCCCCCCTCTCAGCCCCTCCACTTCCCTCACTCAACTCCTTGACTAGCATTTTTCAAAATTATGAAATGGGTGGAGTTAAGGCCGCCGCCATTCGGCAGCTTGTCAAAGAATGCAACGTTCGAAAGTAAAAAGACAAATTGACGGAGGAGCTCAGAAACATGTTTATGGCTTGACGGCCAAGAAAAAGAAACACGTTTGAAACCTTGGGGTCGACGCGCATCGGACTTTGCCAGTGGGCGATGTCCCGCTAAAAAGAGCTAGTTCTAAAACTCTGGCGTCTCTTAATACACATTGACACCTTTAGTGTGCGTTGGCCTTCGGGCTCAGAGCTGGGGCGAAGATACACTTTGATAATGTGAGCAAAACAAAACACCTATTGAATACATGAACACATGGAAGATAAGTGGATGCTACCTTTTATAATGTTGTTCGTACCACCAATGTTGACTGATTCCACATTCTCCTTTCTCAGCTGAAACACGGAAAATAATGCTTTAAAGAAAGGCAACTACCGGAGGTTACAGTATATGACTTACAAAAACAATGTCCTAATATATTAAATAAAATCCCTGATTCTGCAGCAATAATCCCAGAAGAAGTTTCTTGAGACTTGGTTTTCACTGCAGTTTTATTACAAAGGAGTATCTGAAGGTGTTTGTTCAGCAGAACCCATGTGTTCACTGTAAACACCTTTAAACATTGTGGCCTGTATATTGTTACCTTCTTTTAACTGTATCATTTCAGTACTACAACAGGAAATGTAATCAGTGAATATTATTGCTTCATATTTATGTCACTGCTTGCTATTCTGTGTAAGAAGCTTTTGTCATATACAGTACAGTGACATTTTTATTACCGCTGTGCTGTGCATCTTTCTAACAGGTTCTCAAAATGGGACTTTGTGGGACTTTGCCAAGTATGCCGCGATGCTCACTGGTTCAATGTACAATAAAACAGCAGGCATGAATATGTGACATGAATGTGAGAGATGTGAACCCACCTGTTCTGGTCCTGACATTCCATAGGAAGCTGTATGAAATAAACATTCCACTCCTTCGCACACCTTGAAAAGAGACCCATAGTCCCGGATGTCACTCTGTAGGAGACAGAGAAAAAGGATTCACATTCATTCATTGACTCTAGGATTGACCTTCAGTTTAGCCTGTATAAATGTGTCTGATTACTCAGGTCTGTGTGGGCGTGTACAGACCCCACTTAATTGACATCTCCCTATACTCTTATTGATGCACCTGTTAGAGTTGAACAGTCACATTCTTCTTATTCTTCTTATTATGATGACTATAGGGGTTATGAGGAACATACTTATGCATTCCGTAAAACAGGTCATGTCGTTTCCGGATAGGTGTCTACGAGCTGGAATATGCCTTTTTTTATTCAATATGCCTCCAGGAACTACCAAAAATAATAGTTACCGATGTCCATCGAATTGTGAAAAAAAACGTTTGCACGGTAAAAGGAAAAAAATTATTCAATCAACATAAGATCAGAACAGGGATTCTATGCTCTGCTCCGGATATGTTACTTAACAGATATATGCTCAGCACACTAACCCAGCCAGTGTCATGTAATATTATATGACGTTGCACAAACCTAATCATAATTATCATAATAATCATAATTATATATCACGTGGTCAAATGTGGAACAATAACAAAGAGGGTGTGTGTGTGCGTATGTTGAGAGTTTTATGTTCAACAGTTAAAACAATGGAGCTGAAGTGCTTTTCCAGACTCT
>JAODUK010067834.1:0-16848 GCA_027564635.1 Typhlichthys eigenmanni
CCCCCCCCCCCCCCCCCCCCCCCCCCCCCCCCCCCCCCCCCCCCCCCCCCCCCCCCCCCCCCCCCCCCCCCCAACTGGTCAGCGTCAACTGTATGAGTCAAACTGGGAGGGTTTCCTGCAAGGAGAGCAGGGTCGGAGGAGGTACTCTTTACTGGAATGTGAGCAGATGCGGTGTAACGTAAAGCAGCGGCGCCATTCCACCCCGGAGTACACGGTCTCCCCTATCCTCTCTGTCATTCCTCCTCTCTTAGTGAGTGAGAGCAGGTAGGAACAGGTAGCGTACATGTGATTTCTCATGTGAGTTTGTCTGCAGGATACACTCGGGAACAGGGTGGTGCGTGGGGGAAGGAGGGATACACGACGGCTCTAGGCAAACCAATGCCTTAACACATGTGCCGCAGCTGCGCGCTTGCTTCATTTGCTGTGGCACATCCTCAAAGGCACTTTGTGTACAATGCACACACGCACACACACACACACACACACACACACGCACTCTCACATGGTTATCAATTTAGACATGTAGGAATCACATGGGGTGGGGACGTCTTGCCAAGAAAAGCCCCACAACTGCTTCTATAGAGGGGGGGGTCATGGGATATTGTGTTGTTTTTGCCCTAGCATATTATGCTAACACCAGATGAAGCTGCCTTGCCGCACACTTGGGAGATTAAAACCATGTATATTCAGCCATTCCACTACCGGGCAGCGTTTTGTTTCCAGGGGGAAAAAAAAACTTACACCCTTGCGCTGCCGTTAAACGTATATTACTGACTTCCAACTGTGTGTCTGTGAGCGTATGTTGGCTGAAATCCATTTCATGTGTTATTATAATTTTTTTAAATACACATTTGCCATAAAATATGTCAGCGCCTACAGAGCGGGCCAGGCGAGCCGGCGGGCTGAGCCAGGCCAGGCTGTGCCATGTCTGCCTGACCACCACAGTGAGCGGGGAATGTGTCACAGACAGGGATGAAGAGGGGAAGTATAGGGAGAGGCTCACATCCCTGGGAGAGCAGCAGCTTTCAACAGGCTATCGCGAGCGCCGCTACCGTAGGCCATGCCTGGCCTAGATCTGACACAGGCCTGCCAAAACGGGGGGTGGGGGGAATAAGCTATGGATATGTGAGGAGTAAAGGAGGGCTATTAAGATGAGACGGTGCAGTGTTAGGACAAGGAATCAGGGCAAATGTTTTTGTGATGCAGCTATATTGGACATACAACATAGTCCATTGACGATGCCCATTTTTTATAATAATTTTAAACACAGGACACCAGGGTCATATAGAATTTTTTTTTGACTGACTTTACACCGCTGTGATATTTATATTTTCATATAAATAACTATTCTCTTAAAAGCTATTCTCTTAAAAGCTATTATCTTGCGTTCGACATTATTCGGAGGTGTAAAGTCGTGCTTTGTTGACTGTAGCTGTTAAAACCGCTAACTACATAACAATATCACAGTCTTTTACAGGATTTTTTTATTACTTTTCCATTGGAATTCGGAAATTCCGAGTTCCCGAGATATGCTCGAACGCAGAATTAGAGGTAATTTTGTGCAATGAGGCAACAGGGCTTATGGGAAATGTAGTCTACGGGAAACAACATCACGTCCCCAAAACGCCAGGTATCTGCTTCACACACTGTTTTCACTGTTTCATTCTCTGCATTTTATTCCCCTCTCCGCCTCTTCTTTGCTTTCTGCATTCATTCCGAGGAAACAATTTAGCTTGCAAGCTGTAGGCTAACCTTCCACAGAGCCGGATTTCAGCTAAGCTCAATACTAGCACTTTCATATCTCATGACCACCAGGTAAGGCCTTCACTCCTTTCAAGGTTGAAGAGTGAGAACAGCGAGCATCTCTGTCACCCAGAACACAGAGAACCAAAACACAACTATACGCTATGAAAAGCCTGCTGCTATGAAGGCGGAACTCGCAGTTCTACTGCTCCGCGTTAGCTAATGCAATACAAGTCAAGTTGTTTTGCATTTTATGGACCTTTGCTTGTGTAGATTAAGCGGTCAATAAACCTATCACAAACTATGTTTTTGTATTTTTTATTGTAATTTATAATTACATTCAAAACACTCTCCTCACAATATGTAAATGTAGAGATAATAACATAGTGGCAGAAGTGACTGGTGCCACATGACACATCCTACTACAACTGGTGTGTGCTGCTGTCTCTTCACTGTATTTGTTCTGGCACAGTGTTCTATTGCCGGCCTGTGCTTTGTAGTCCTCAGATAAGCGAGCAGTTATGTCAACACAGGACTCAGTAAAGGAGCCGCTGGTGTTGTGTTGACATTCTACCACATTGCATATTTACTCTGACCACAGAGTTACGCCATCCGCTGGCCAGCACTAATGTACTAATGAGTAAATGGGCCAACTGAGCTGATCTCCCATCTGGCTTGAGGCCTGGGAAAGATTCCCCATTTTGCAGGTGAGAAGAAAAGACGGGGGTGTGGCTTTAAGGCTGAGGTGTGTAACGCAGGCTATTCTTGCATAAAAAAAGGTTCTCATGGTGGGCATGAATCTAATACACACAGACAGGATGAGTCTGCATATTGAGCTCAGGCCCAATCAGCAAAGAGCCAGCGGAGCAATTCATGTGTAATTAGGGTCGGGGGAGAAGGGGGAGGTTAATTGACTTCTTTGAGAAAGACCCTGATTCTTATCAGCGGGTCCCATAATCATGTGAGCTAGAGCTCTCATTACAGTCTCCCCCTCCACCCCACCCAATCCCATTTATCTTTCTCTCTCCCTTTAACCCCTTAGACTCCACCACCCCCCACCCTCCCCAGCCTTCTTTGGACAGGGGGACAAACCCTCGCTAGTCCTGCTGTGTGCTCAGCGGAGCGGGGCAGGGAGAGGCAGATTTATAGCTATAGCACCTGAGTGACTAAAGTGCACACTGGCACATAAAAACACATTTGGCAAGCGCACACACAAAACACACACACAGGCTCCAGACTGCAGTTGAACTGACTGTGACCTCTATGCTGTAATGTACGTTATAGCTGTGGGCATGCGCGCGAGCACGCGCACACACACGCACGCACGCACGCATGCACACACACACACACAGAAAGACACAAACAGGAAAATGCGCGCACAGGAACAACGCGCGCACAAGCCAAAGTGCTGAATAGAAGATTGAAAACCGATGGTATCCCACTTTCAACAATAATGCTGAGAGACCACAGCTCAGCACGTGCGTTGCCATAACAACACCCTGTCTGAATTATTTACAGGCAGAAACTATACCCCGCTTAATGATGCGCATCCTTATATGTTACGCTCACACGTTAACACCTATGAAACATAATATACACCAAGACAGAGGTGATCAAATAAGGGGCTTTAGACATCCTGAATGGCTGTAAAATAATTTTGGTTGCAAGATCATTTTAAACTTAAAAAAAAACATGCTTTTGGAACTATTATAATTATTTTAATCTAGCTAGTATTTATTAATGTGTAAAAAAAATTGTATTATTTTTGCAGTTGCCAATATGTTACATGTTACTATGTATGAACCATTATCTTGTAATTTGGGGTTTACTTAAGATGGTTAATTAAGATTGGTTTTGTGGGTTGTGGCTTTTTGTTGAATGCAGTTTAAATTAGATACAGGCAGAACCCAGCGCCCTTTTCTTTGGTCGTGGAACAGCGTATTAAAGGTTTCAAGACGGCTGGCTCTACCAGAGGAAGATCGACGTAGAGAAACAGAGAGAGAAACTGGCTAAGTGAAGAAAGGATGAAAAGTGACAAATGAGAGATTTCCTTCATGAGTCCATAAATCAGGAGGTGCAGGCCTGGTAAGGCCTCCTTCCCAAAGCCAAACCTTTTCCCTTTCACAGCCAACACTAACCGCTGCCTTCTCCTCTGGCACACATGCACACACACACTCGTAGGCACGCACACAGACACACATGCACGCACACATGCACACACACATGCACCCTCTAATCTCTCTGGTTTCAGTTAACTCTGGGCAGTGGATATGTGTTTCTCCTTCTCTATTTCTTACTCTGTCTTACGGGTTTACTAATTGTTTCTATTTATTCCTTCTTGGCTCTGTTTCCCTGGCAGTTACTGTATAAACCCAGGAGTGTTTAACATTGTTTTTAATGGGGTTTTGTTTTTGTTGTTATTGTTTCGTGTGTGTTTTAACAGTTCAGATGCAAACCATCTGACATATTCTGTTTTTAAATTGGCAATATTTAAAGAATTATCTACATTTTTGAAGATATTACTTTTTATTCAGTGACAAAAAAACTTTTAATTTTAATAAAGGTAACGGCAGTGAACCCAAATATGGAAATCTAATAATTAATGCTGTTTTAAATGACTAATTTCTATTTTTTTCAAATCGACTTGCATCTGAACTCTGAAAGACTAATATATAATTATATGGTTATATATATAATATATATAATATATAATACATAACTAATAATTTAAAATAGAGCAAAGCATGTCTAGACGGGGGACAATAGCGCAAGCTGACACAGAACTATATAACATGGTGACCTCTACATAATATATTATATTGCTATCAATTATTACTGTGATATAATACGGCTGTGGGATGAAAGCCTTTTATCTCCAATGGAATGCCAGAGAAACTCACAACAACAGACAGTTCTGAATACACTGAAAGGTTTTTTGACCTGGCTTTCTGAACGATACATTTATTGGACTGTCTCAATTGTAATTACAGCAATTGTTGTAAATTGCTTTTTTTATACAACAATGATAATTGTGACTATGCAGATGTATGTGTTAGGCCTACAACTATGTACATTCAGGCAGAATACTGAAAAGTTAGAGGCGCTGGGTGTTAAAGCAAATAAAGGCACACAAAGAGCCAACCATCTTTCTTTTACTGTACATCGAAAGAGAGTTGCCTTGTGGAACTGATTGGAGCGAATACGAAATATTCACAACATTCCATACACACAGCATTATGCTTATTGACCAAGCTCTAACATTTAAAATGGCCTGCTTGTCACACAAGGAAGCAGACCGCCTGCCAACAAACAGCAGCTTATGGCGAACATATCCGTCTTGAAATCGCTTTGTAAACCTTCCAGCTAATGCTAGCCACTGGAGAGGAGCCCTCAGAACAACACAGTATATACCTCACTAGCTCATATAAATTCCCCTCCCCCAAGCTTGGGGCAGCAGGTCCGAGGAGCCCCAAAGTACCAGCGACCTCGCTTCCGTCAGCGACCTGCTGGTGCCTCCACTCTCCCAGGTCACGTCGATGTGCAACACCAAGCCCTGCTGAGACGCTAGCCCGCAGGCAGCAGACCGGCCTGGCAGGCCAAAGGTCCAAAACAAGCAGAAGCGCTGCAGCTTACCAACATTTCCTGGACTCCTGCTCAGAGCAGAGCCGGAGGATCCCTCACCCAGGCTATGACTGTCAGGACCTGCAGTCAGAGAATGTCAATATCTCTTCTACCAGCTGCTCTTTAAAGCTGCTGTTTTGCCTCAAATACATTTTATTTATTTATTTATTTACTTATTTACAACATAAGAAAATCACAATGTTTTTCTATGGCAAGCCTAGTTGTGATAAACTAAGCACAGCAAAGGTTATTGGGACTATTGGGACTGTTAAAATTCAGAAAATATGGTAGATCTTCTACAATGAAGCAATTTTCATTGAATAGATATTCCCAATAAATATTTGACATGAAATATTGTTATACGTAGACGACTGGAAGGACAGCCCAAGCAGCAGGTATGACCTGTGGGTTCTGGAACAATTTATTCATTCGATAATATTTCGGAACAAACAAATATCTGTGGGTAAACAGAGACTTCAAGATTAACATTGTAGCATGTGCACATGGTGACGTAGCATTAGAATAATTGGGTAAATTTTCAAAGACAGAAAAACTAATTTTCTGTTAAAGCCAAATGTATTAATCTCCATTTGGCATCAAAAAAGCTTTTAGCAAACCACGGGAAAGAACATGCTAGAAAATATCTAGAGAGAGGCAGCCGGCTTATATTGCTTTTGTTATTTCTGTGTATTCCCAGACTGGTTATAAATCACCCTTTACCACCCTAACTTCTACAGAGCAGGAAAAGAAAGACGGAGAAACCGACAGATGGATTAAAAAAAAAAAAAACTAAAACACTTACAGATGCACTTGCAACGCAAGAAAGCAAAGAGGTAAGAGACAGGTGTGCACGCACACACACATCTGCACTCAAACACAGCCCCACACAAACACATTACAATCTACACCTGCACAAGCAACCACGCTCACTCCCAAAACCACACACACACACACACGCCAACGCACAATGCTCACAGATGGTGTGTATTGGAATGGCATCCCATAATCTGTCTGTGGTGTACAGACCTTGCTACCTGGCACTGTCAAACCCTCATAAAGCCCCTCCCCAGTTAGGAGTCGAATGGGGCTTCAAAGCCCTGCTCTGCAGACCAGCTCTGTGTAAGGGCCCAAGCACTTACATTACATTAATCCATATACGCTGTCATATCAAAACCATGCAACGAATATGTGTGAATGTGTGTGTGTGTGTGTGTGTGTGCGTGTGTGTGTGTGTGTGTGCGTGCGTGTGTGTTAACCATCCTAAGCCTTGATTGGGTGCGACACAGCACATGGTCAAACTCTGAGCAAAGAGGAAATCTCTATGGGGCTTTAAGAGGTATCTGACGTGGTGTGTGTGTGTGTGGGTTTAGCAGGGTGGGAGGCTTAATTTTTGTGCTGTCAAGGAGAGTGACTGTCATCGCATCCTTTTCAGTTCCGTGGCCGGACGTGTGTGGTGTGTGTGTGTGTGTGTGTGTGTGTTTTGCTAGTGAGCGAGTGTGAGGTTCGGGGTGTGCGCTGTAAGAGCGCCTGCCGTTAGCGACAGGACATATGCGTGCTGCGTGGAAAGACCGAGCAGAGGCCAGCAGACCCGGCCGGCCGTCCCAGTTGGAGCCGGGTGGAGGGAAACTGGAGCCCTGGTTCGGGCCAATGATGACGGCCCAATGGGACATAGTATCTGCTTTCATTCTGAATGTTCACCATCTGCTTGTGAGGAAAGAGCGCCCATGGAGCTGGAGAAAGCACTGTCGACTGTCAGATGAGACAGCGAGCGTATATGTGCACGTGTGTGTGAATCACTATTGATCGTCAAAGCAGCTCCACCCTTGGAAAGAAGATCCCTCAAGCATAAAAGAAAATGTATACGCAAGTGCGCGCGCATAAACAAACATGCACGTGCACACACGCGTGCGCACGCGCGCGCGCACAGCAGACGCCCACGCACAGCCAAAGAGGATTAATGCCATTCATAGCATAACTCAAAGCCCATCTCAGTACCATCATATGTTCCATTCCATGGTATAAAGCAGTAGGCCTCCTCCCCCAACAGCAGTGGTACTGTGCACTGACCAGCTTATAGTTTCCATGTGAGCCAGTCTCAGCCTGGATGACCACTTCTCTCCTCAGAGCTCCCTGCTTGGTCACACTCTGCAACAGTTGTCATGGAGCCGTCAAGATCTTCCTTTCCCCCATCAACCACTTGTATGTATGTATGTATGTATGTATGTAATGAATGTACTATATGTACTATATGTATGTATGTATGTATGTATGTATGTATGTATGTATGTATGTATGTATGTTTATATGAGCTTTCCACAGATATAAACATACATACATACATACATACATACATACATACATACATACATACAGTACAAACAACCATACATACATAGCGTATACATTCTGTACACCTTGCTTATAACCACACTGGTCTATTGCAGTCCTGCAAATACCCTCCTAATACAATTGACTGAAATATTATACACAGCAGCATTTTCAAAGGACTAGCCTGAGGTTTTGGCATGTAGCAAAATGGCCTTTGTGGAGTACCTTTATTTAAATTAAAATTAAAATTAAATTACTTTTTAAATAATGTCACACAATCTATGTTTAAAAAATGTAATATTACATGTATTCGTACACGATTTGTAAAAATGTCTGAATCGTGACATACTATGTATGTATAGTATGTGACCCCTGACCAACCCAGGAAGTATTCACCGGAGACAAGCAAAGTCACGCGGACCTCGGAGGAACGTTCACGCTGACCTCCCCATCCCCCGCCCGAGCCACAGTGATGTCTGTGTTCGCTCTGCGCCTAATAAAACGGTAGATAAGGCAGACCTTAGGGCCTGATGAAGAAACAGCAGGCACTCCCCTTTACCCCTCCTCCCCTGTGACAGGAATGTGACGTGATTTACGCCACTTGCTTGGAACACAGTAAACCCCAGCTTCTTGCTAAGGGGTGTGAACACCTAAGAACAAGCTGTTACAAGGGTGGAAAAAAAGCCTGTAATGAAAACCAGGTGATAAAGCGGGAACATTGTGTCTTAAAAATTAACACAGTTTATACCTCATTTGCATGCCATGACTATGATCACATTTACTACATGAGATTATCATGGTTCTAATTAAAGCAGGGTGATTTCCCATAGATTCTCTGAGCTCTGTGGGAGAATGACGTGGAGTGTGAGAAGGAACAGACTAGAAGCACTAGATGGAATATAAAACGCCCAGAGCTGAGGCAGAATTAGGTACCTGCATAAGGCCCTATCCGCCCACACAAGCTGCCCTCTCAGCTGCCTGACCCGGTTCCCTTTCCTAGGCTTTTATACAATCACCACAGCACGCTCTCTCCCGCTCTCATAAAACCGCACGCATAGAACCAGAGTTTCTCATTTAAAAGGAAAAGCAACAACCAACTGTCAAGGACGAGCAGCAGCATCCATTGAACAAACACATAGGTATGCGGGCGCAATCACTCAGAGATACAAACATGCACACGCACGTGCTCACACACACACACATTTCAGCATGTGCGCACATCACCGCAATTAGACGGCGGTCTAATTCTTCACTTGAAACACTGTGTATTTTAACACCATTAATAGCTTCCTGCAGCAGCTGACACAAACATAAGCGTGTGCGCCCGTGCGCGTGTGTCAGTATGGGGAGATCAGCGGCAAATAGCGGCTAACCGTGTCCCACTTTGGCATTACCAATCCCCATGAGCCTTCAGGCGATGCCAGCCGCGCGCACGCCCGTGCACTTGGGTGTCACTTCAAAGCTTTCCCCGCTATTAATCAGACTCTGCCCAGTCCTTCAGCTATGGGGCCCCCGCCCGCTATACAACGCTAACTACCCGACACACAATGGAGCCGTCATTACGGCCGTTATGCCAGACAACGCACCTTTATCTAGGCATATACCTTACACACTAACAGTCAATTAATTTATCTGCCATGTCTCAGCGTGGAGAGGGGGGGGGAAGCATTGTGCGTTTCCATGTACAGTAGGCAGTGCTAGATGGGTGTTTTAGTGGGGAGGAGGAGGCTGCGTATGTGTTTTGTTCTAGAAGGTTCCTTTGTGAGAGCACCTGCCGGAGGCTGCAGGCCTATAGCCTCACAGGCGCTGCGGTGCGCTGGCTCTCACCTGGCCAACCGCAGGCAGCCTGTATCATCCGAACCCTGACAGTAGCCTCCCAATAAACAGCCAGCCCCCCCCAGCCCGTGCATTACGACAACCATTCATCTGGATATCATTGAGCCACCGTGGGATTAACCGCACCACTATTCCTGTCTCTTTAACGCCAAGATACATTTTCTACAGGGCTAATCCCCCGACATGAAGGCTTGCCTCCGTTTGTTTTGACATGCGGTGATGGACAGCACTCTCTACCGGGACAGAGTGTGCCGCCCTGGGGTAGAGGTGGTGAAATGATTATCCTTTTATTGGGCCTGATCTTCAAACCAACGCGACTGGTGAATCTGCAAATTCACGTTGCTAGAGGGGCTGAGGGGGTGGGGTGGGGTGGTGGGGGCTATGGAATGACAACCCCCTCCCCCACCACTGTGTCACAAGGGACTGGAGGGAGGGGGGGGGGGGAGTATGAGGCGCACGGTAGCAGCATAGCTGACGGGCTGTGATAGCTGCGCTCCATTGTGAGAAATGACTGTCGGAGCTTTGTGTGTGTGTGTGTGTGTGTGTGTGTGTGTGTGTGTGTGTGTGTGTGTGCGTGCGCAAGTGTGAGTGTAGTGTGCGTGGAGGTTTTTTTTTTGCCCTGCCTTCTGTCTCTCTCACTTCCTTTTTTTCATCTCTCTCTCTCTCTCTTTTTCTCTCTCTAGGAATATAAAAAGCCAGAGTCGTGGTTGCATAAATAGACCAGTTTCTATAATTAGATGTAAACACACCAACCGGCCTCTCTAGCCTGTTGTGAACCCCCACCCCCACCCAAGCCTCCCGGGAAGTGAGATGTGTGTGAACACGCACACGCACACACACACACACACACCCCCACACACACACACAAACACACACACATAACATACGTGGCCGTGCATGTGACAGTGTGTGCATAGCCTCTCTCTCTCTCTCTCTCTCTCTCTCTCGCCCATCCCCCACAGTTCATTGCAGGGAGGGCCAGTGGCGGTGCGGCGGCAGCTAATGTGTGCCGCGCTGGCAGACAAACACACGTGTTGCTGCGGAGCCAGTCGTCTGCCCCACACGGGCAGCACACGGAGCAGAGAGACGAGGCAGTGCAGCCTAGCGGCGGCAGCATCCAGCTGGGAGGAGGGGATGTGAGGGGATGTGAGGGGATGTGAGGACACCGAAGGACGCAGCGTCACCGTGGATGGAATTGGAGACAAATCAGCTGCAACGCTGGAGGAAAGGGAGACGGGACTGATGCATTCTGGGAAATGAAACAAGGCTATGAGAGGAGGGAAATATGTTTCCCACCCGTATCTGGAGAGCAGTTGGGCTTTTGGAGTGTCTCCATTGGGTTAGTATTAAAGCCATATTTGCAGTTAGCACTCTGGCAATTGGTGGATGGAGCCACGCAATTGGTTGAAACACAGCCTTCTTTGAGCCGTAATATCATAATTATCGGAGCATTACTTTTCAAAAGAAGCCTCGTCACACTCATTAGAAGAAGTGAAGTGAACCACCGAGACCGCAACTTCTGTTATGCTCTGAGAAAATATTGACTTAGAGAGAAGCTATAGCAGACTCAATTCATCCAGCGATTTGCTGTATTCGGACACTAGTAAGGCACACAGTGGCCATTGACAGTACGGAATTTGAAGCACTTCTGGCTTGGGGGAAAAAGAATGAAGGTGTGAAACAAGGGATTGCCGAGAACACAGCGGACAGCGTGCAATAAATAGAGACCTAGTGAGGAGAAAAAGTGGAAATAGAAAAGAGAGCGCAACAAGTCCCCGTTCGGATTGAGGACTAGGCAGCTGGCTGGCTGGTCCCTGGAGACTTATTAAAATGGAATTCCTGATGCTAATCTTTGTTTTCTCACAAAAGGGCTGACACATCCTTGAGAGGCAATGCTGCATGTATATTTAATGGAAAATCTCTGCATATATTTAGCGGCGCGCCTCATTGTTTCGCACACTGTGTCAGTGCCACCCGCTGTTCCCCTGACAGTCACCGAGTCGCTGACCATTATTTGAGTTTATCTGCTTTCAGCCCCCCTCCCTCCACAGCTCTTCCACGGAGCCCCTCCATGGAGCCGTGTACGTTCACGGATCATAGCTCATAGCTGGTCGAAGAAGGAAGGAAACACAGAAAAGCTGTACAAAAACAGCAACATGCTACGGCAAACAAATGTTGGGTTTACCGTCGCGCATGCAGGACAGTAGTTGCTATAGTTGTGTAATTGTTTGTTTACGGCGTGACACGACAGACGCTATACACTTTCCTTTCTCCTGTACCTTCTAAATGTGGAGCTGGGCAGGCATACCGGACACAATATCTCAAACGGCGGGCTGTCATTTAACCTTGCCGACAGTTAAAACGCACAGTCCTGAGAGGAGAATTCCTCTCAGGACTGCATCCAAACTCTAGCAACAGTACAGTACAGCACAGTGCCAGTGTATGGTGAGTGCAGGGAGGAAGAGGAACTATTACACAAAGGCAAACTATCCACATTGATACTCTTCCTGGTGGAAGCTGGGGAGCAGGAAGGGCCTGCTATTAGCAGCAGAGACAACATAGACCCAGTCAGACGTTAGAGGGTTAACAATGCACCTGTCTATGTCTCACCACCGACCACAGGGTGCCTCTGCTCTAGTGGGGGGTGTCTGGAGAAGCCAGCCATGCCTCACGCACACGCACACACACACACACACACACACACACACACATGCTCGCACACACACAATCTCAGTCACACTCTAACGACAATAGACAACAGAACCCCTTTTGTTCCTTTCACTGAACAATTACAATAATGTAATCGTAATGTAAAAAAACAAGCAATCTTGATTTTCTGCTCGAGCCACTAATAACAGCTGTCACATGCAATACGGCCACGTAACAAGGTTGGCCTGGGGGCTCTCTTGACTGTGATGAGATGGCAGGGGGAGAGAGACAGAGAGAGAGAGAGAGAGAGAGAGAGAGAGAGAGAGAGAAAGAGAGAGATACCCAAATAGATATAAAAACAGTAATTAATTTTTCTCAATGTAAAATTACATTTTATTTGTGTATTCCATTCATCCTGGAGTAGGCGGGAAACACATAATTTTGTTGGATTTTCTTTAAAAATTTTATTATTGTTATTATTATTATTATTATTATTATTATTATTCTTTCCCAACATTAGTAGTAAAAATAGGTTTGAAGAAATTCGATATGGTACGGCATTGCCCTGCCTGCCGCTCTCACCCGTGGGTGTCCTTTGTGCTCGCCTTGTGTTCCCGCCCCGCGCTGCAGGGCGAG
The DNA here is from genome assembly GCA_027564635.1 of Typhlichthys eigenmanni. Classification (NCBI taxonomy): domain Eukaryota; kingdom Metazoa; phylum Chordata; class Actinopteri; order Percopsiformes; family Amblyopsidae; genus Typhlichthys; species Typhlichthys eigenmanni. The sequence goes on from JAODUK010067834.1 coordinate 12,814, forward strand.
CGCTCTGGCGCCGTGCCACGCAGTGTCGGGTGAGTGGCGGCCCCTTTGAAGAGCCCCGTATGGCTGCACAGCTACCTGCTAGCTAAAACAAATACCCTTTCTCCACAATTGTCGCAGAAGCCTTCTCTCTGCGATCTGTCTGATAACCTACAGCTGCCATACAAAGGGAATGCAACCTCCGATGCATTATTCCAATTATCTGATTGTAACAGATTCCTGGTTCCTGGAAGCGTCCCATTATAACAGCATAATGATACTAAAAATGGCCAGGGAAGTGCAAAGCTTGACATAGTTTGAACAAAAGTCTATTCCCCTGAAGAGTGTGACGCAGATGGAAGCTCTCCTGTGATTACATGCTATGAGAGGTAGATGAGACCATGCCCTGCCTTCATAGCTCGCTCTCTACCAGGAGTGTCAGGAGGAGGTGACAGATGGCGGCGGGAGCAGGCCAGGTGCGACTTCAGCCAGCTGCAAGACGCCACGAGCAACACCTTACACCATTCAAGGAGACTCCCGCGACATTGCGTCTGAACTGTGTCATCTCCAAACAATTTACACACAAGTCCATGTGACAGGCCCGAGTCCTCGCTCCCTTCTGTAGTTACATTGTGTGTGTGTGAGGCAGCAACGCACACACACACACACACACACACACACACGCGCACACACACACACACACAAGGCCTTGCTCGCAGCCAAATGGATCTTGGCCTGAAACCCATGTTCTGTCACTTTACTTTTCCCCACAGCGGCTCCCTAAAACAAGTTGCTTTTTAATGCAATGCTTTGTGGGTTATTACGATGTCAGGGTTTTTGCTCGCACTTCAAAAGTACGTCTCACTGGTTGAATATTGCTCGCGCGCAAACACAACAGCAGAAATAAGGAATAGTTATTGATTTCGGGGAGCACAGGCCTTCTTATGCAACAGTGTTTGCTCTGAGGTGCAGGCATGTCAAGCCATCGCTGTTGTCTGCGTTATGGGGGAGCGCGTCACAAGCAGCGCTGCTTGTGACTCCCACGAGCGCTCGCGCACACGCACAAGCGCTGCAAGGCCGAGCAGGCGACCCCTCGTCTGACAAACAACCTTCGCCCGTCTGATGAGGGTTATTCTGTTAAAGAGCTGGTTGTAACCAGTCATTCCACAAGTCCAGCGCACACCTGCGTTTGTCTTTGATGCCTCTTCACGACAACCCCAGGCCCGTGGGATATTCCAGCAATGAACCATTCAATAAAAGTCACAGTAAAGGTATTTATTCCCCTTTGGAAAAGAAACTCAGGGGAGAAGGGAGACAGCAAAGCTAACCTTTGAAGGGGGAAGCTGCTCAGATATCCAGCAAGGACATAAAAACCAAGGCAATGACAGGGACATCCTACCAGAAAACAATAAAGGAGGCTGTGGGTTGAGAGATGGGGGGGGGGGGTTTATCTTTAACGGCAGCCGTAAAACACACTGCAACAATGGCCCGGGGCAGGGGAGGCGGGGCTAAAAAAGAAGTGTCAGGAAAGGGACCACCGCTTCCCAGACACATGAGTCTTCCTGTTAGAAAGAAAAGCCAGCCAGAAACGGAGGGGAGGAAAGGGAGACACTGGGCATTGGTAAAGAAGAATGGGGAAGGCCCATGCAGTGAGTAGGGTGACACAAACCTGACCTTTGATTACTAGGTCTGTTCTGAGCACATCCCAGCCACAGACAGCCTTCAGCCTTCCTGCTCTTTGACCACAGCCCCACCTTGACCGGCGCCTGATGGCCACGACAATATGGCCCGAAAGATGAGCTCGCGGCCATAAAATGCCAGCAGTGAAGACGGCTAACATGCCGTCTCCTGGTTTGACACTATCAAACGTCTGAATCGGCAGCCTGGCGGTCAAGCAAGGCTGTCTTCGGCTGTAGGCCGGACCGAACAGAATATTGAATTACTACTTCAAAGGCCTGGTAAATTAATAGCTGAATTAAGCCACATTAGATGCGTTTGTGACTACGTCTCAGAGTATCAGCGAGCATGGAGAGAGGAGTCACTCTAGTGTCACATTCCCAGAGTGCATTGCAAGTGCAAAGTATTAATCGACCACCTGACATGCATTACAAAAGACTGGGATATAGGTGAATATGGACAGAGGGAAATGTACACTGACAGGATCTCTGGGAGGGCTAAGTAATATGGCTCAGTAGGAGAAAGGGTAGCTATATTACAGTAGGCTTTGACTCCATGTCCAATGTCTGTTGAAACCTGATTGCAACCAAGACCAGCGTTCTAAGCAAAGAAAAACATATTCTCCCAAGAATATGTTGAAATTCTGTAAATCGTTGTGGAACAATGGCAGAGGAGGGTGTTGCAACAGCTGTCACTGTTTTCTGCACCAGAGTGAAGGGAGTGCTCACAATAAATACCTAAGTCAGAGGAGCCTTTTCAAGGAGTAACATCTGAAACCTGCTTCTGAATGCATTTTTACATCAACTCTAAAATATTCATGGTCTTTGTAAAGTATTCATGTGAACCAGTGAGCAAGTTTGTCCCTAGAGGGAAAGTGCCAAAAAACTGTAGGATTCAACACACTCGGCAAACAACATTCTCAGTGCTGCTAATGTTGCTAGCATACAGGACACTTCTGGGGACAGTACTGACCTGTCCTGTCAAGATAACAACAGTTGAAGAACAGTTTGTGTGAAATAAGTAGGCAATGTTACACCAATCCAGACTTCACTAAATATCTGCACTACAGTTTGTGTTAAATATACAATAAAACATATGACACTATTTATTAATATTGTCAACTTCTAACAAATATAGAGCACAGATATTCCATACCACAGCATCTTATTTTGTTAATAACAAAATATACCGTAGGTTACACTTAAATAAATAGACTAAATAAATACTTTTTTTAAGTTTCAAAATGTTGAGGGAATGTAAACATAGGTTGTATAAGGGACATACGTTTGATATATTGTGTATTATTTTATTTAAATAAAATAAATTAAATGTTTTATAATTCATCCAAACTGATTCAAATATATGACTTATATGACAAAATAAATTTAATAAATACATTGCAATTTTATGTATTACTATACCCTTGATTTACTTAACAAAAGTGCTCAGTTTGATTGATTCAAACTGAGCACTTTTTCCTACGTACTGATTTTAAAAAGAATTGTGAACTCTACCGAGTAATGATGTAAATGATTTACATATTTGAATTATGAAAGGCCTGTTATTTCCACAAATTTGACTAATTAAACTAATATATAATTAATCACATACAAAATACAATAACAGTTTGTTTTTTAAAGGGAATACTTAGTACAAATGTTACACAGATTAGGTAATTTAAATATACATGAATTATGCAATCATTTTATAAAACATAAAATCCAAATCAAGGTATAGGCATGTTATTGGACCAATGATGTGAACAGAACAATAAGCCACCTGTGTCCTTCACAGGACAGTGATGACATGTTGAGGGTAGGTACACATGATGTTGTAGCCAGCAGCATGCTACTAGATAAGGCATGCCATATCTGGTTAACAGGGCACCTGTACCCTGTAGCAAGTATTAGCCTTAATACTCTCATCCAAGCATCAAGACAGAGATAGAAAAGTGTGTGTGTGTGTGTGTGTGTGTGTGTGTGTGCGCGTGCCTGCCTGCGGTCATGTGTGAGAGCATGTGATTATGTGCATTTGTGCATGTGTGTGCCTGCGGTGTGTCTGAGCCATATTATATTTAATTTGTAGCATTATTCAGGAGAATATTAAAATGTCTAAAAACGTAAATTCATTAAGCATTTTAAATGTAGACATATATTTTATTATTATGCTTCATCAAGAATAAGCACATTACCAGGTTAATATTTGATCATTCAAATTTAAGTTTTCATTATTTTTATAAAATATATCTAAATAAATAAATGTTGCCAGAAAATAAGCCACAATATCAATGTTCCTTAAAACATACAACTCAGTTTTTTTTAATAAGCTATATATATATATATATATATATATATATATATATATATATATATAATATTCAAT
>JAODUK010067845.1:0-16845 GCA_027564635.1 Typhlichthys eigenmanni
AAAGCACGTTGAGTTGCACATTGTGTATGAAAGGTGCTATACAAATAAAGTTTATTATTATTATTATTATTATTGTATTTGTCTCAAAAACAATATGCTTACATATTGTTTACTACTGTACAGTAGGTCATGATGTGTATCGCACACATCCATATTCACCTAAACTATGTCACAACCACTCATTGTTAATATTATTTATTTGTTCTAAAGTTACATCATCCACTGATGTTTCCACAAGGACACCCTCTTTCTCTATCTCAGCCCTGTTTAGCATTGTGGCTCGTGCATTTATGGCTGAGTAGCTGAGCAGAAATGTCTAGGTCTATATTGCTCTCCTGCTCTTACTGTCACTTAGGAGATGTCCTTAAAGTGTTCTGTGTGACAGCTGTCTCTGTCATGCTGATGTCGAAAACATCAGCACACTTTCCACACATGCCCTGCAGCCTTTTAAAAAGGGGCAGAGTACAAGAAAACACCATCTCCAGTGATGTTGGGTTCTAGGAGTGGAAATAATGTTCAGATCATGGATTCATCTATGGCGTCGAGTGGGATTCTGCGAGACCTTTTGTGTGTCGTATATCATGCCTACGGTAGCCTATAGAGCCAAGTAGGATGCAAATGCTGATACCTAGTACAGTACACGCAACACCCAGAGTACACCTACAGCTTAATAAGTGCGGCTATAGCTAATGTTGCCGCCGATTCTCAGAGGTTGGTAAAGGCTTTGTTGTTCAGCTAATATTTACTAATGTAAGTTAACTGCAGCTGTTCATATCTTCATTTACAATCATTGGTGAATCATAATTGTGCATCCTGTCAATCAATCAGTCAATCATGTACATACCCTGTTGGGGTCCATGCGTGTGCGTGGTGTGTAAGCCAGCGGTGGGGCATTGAAGCCATGGGGAACCAGGTACTCATCAGCATCCATTAGGTCCTCCAGCTCCTCTTCGTCCAGAAGGCTCTGAAAGAACTTGCTGTCGTTGGGGCTGGGCAGCTTCATGCGGTCATCTCCCTGAGGAGGGATAGTGGGCACAAGAAATCCCATGATCTCTGTCCATGCAACCCCACCGGCTTCCCCTCAGGTGCAAATCTTCCTCATGCTCCGTGTCTTGGCATCCATTTACATCACCTGCCTCCTGAGAGCCTGCCAGCGCTGTGATGGTTCTCTGATCATACTCTTCTGACCCCCACATCTACAGCTAGTGGCACAGGGCCTTCAGCATTATATCCCATATATCTGGAATGGTCTTCCTATGGAGCTTAATGTGCTACGGACCTAAATATTTATCTAAGATTAATGAATAATATATAATATAGTATAAACTCGGTATAGGTCGATTTTGCAGACTGGAAATCAGCATTCATAGACCAAAAAATAAAATAAAAATAACAATAAGATCGGTACATCACATCTTGCTACAACCTCAAATAGGTCTGTCTCATTGTCAACAGAAACAAACTTGTGTAGAGACCAGAATAGACAGATATTGGTTATGCAGATGTTATAGTTCAGACATGTTTATGAGAAACAATTGAATTGAATGGCAAACACATACACATGTAAGTTTTTATGTGTTTGTATGTAAATAACCCTGAGGCAATCAAAGGCTTAAACATGTCAAGGACATCATATTGAGGCAAGAAAGCTAAGTGCTTAAAAAGTCAGTCTCTGCAAAACTGCAAAACCCTTAACTTCATATAATGTACTTGCTTTTTCATTAGATCTTTTCTTTGTTTATCCATTGAATGCATGTCTGAAATTTGCAATACCAAGATCAGTGACGGAATTATGAGGAAGCTGGTGGCAATTATAACAAACAAATAGAATATGTGAAGCAGATGATACTTAAGGACCTGTAACAGCAGACAGCAGTACTTTAAGTACTGTGTAGAACACAGCCCATACTCAACTCTACTTTCCCAATATGCACCATGTGTTTACAACGTGACCCAGATGTGCAAGTAAGCCATTAGCAGCATTAGACCGACCTGAATGACCAGGTATCGCTGGGGGTCACGGGCCATCCGGCAGAACTCTGCAGCGAGCTCCTTGAATTTAGGCCGGCTGTCTGCATCAATCATCCAACCTGATATAATATAGCAATACAGAAACGCCCTGTAATTTAATCAGCAGGTAACCACGCACTTAACATTCATAATTTGTGCCTATTCAAAAAGTCTGAACATTAGTTCTTTATTAGAATGGCCATATGAGGTATTGTGCTCTTGTGCCAAGGCATTCATGTGTGTCACCCCCGGTGGAGACAGCATTGGCACACACAAGTCAGGTAAAAGAGACAGGCCGTGCTGGCACAAGAGACCCACAATGATATTTCTTCTTTGCAGCTTTTTAGTTTTACATTGTAGCCTACTGCACAAAGTACAGTGTCATTTTTCAATGTTCTCTCTTAAGACTAAAAACTAAGAAATGGAATAACAATTTAACATACCAAAGTTTTAATTGTTCGGGGCCTGGCAAAATCAAAACAATAATCAACAATCAGTTTTTCCAAATGTCCGTTTGTGGTTAGGAAATTGAACTGCATTACACAGTGCTTTCATGAATTCCTCTGTGGAGGAAATCTCTTATCTCTCCCAGCGTATTGTCCTGCAGGGCTAGTTCAGCTTTACACATGATGGTAAGGTAAGGGTTATGTATACTGTTCAAGGACACAGGTCGATTCCTAGTCTGGGATCAAACCACTGGGTTATGACCTCACAGACACCTATTAGCCAACCTGCCCCTTCATATCTTCTCACAAAAACTAGACAGACCAATAGGAAAATGACTGTGTGTGTGTGTGTCTCCATGTGTGTTTTCCATCTAAAGTTTGGCACAAATTCATGATGGCAGTGCCCGACTCATGAACGGACACCAAGGTGACAGGGAGCACCAGTGGCTGTTACTCTGGGTGGGGGGGGGGGCGGGTCGCTGCCCTGACATCGTGGCCAGAGGTTAGGGCACCACCTGTGACTGGCCACGGGCCAATGGTGGCTGGCCAAGATGGCTGGTGCCGTAGGGGAAAGAGAGCAGATCAGCCAGGGAAGTAAGCCACCGATCGGCCGCACCTATTATCTTACAGTATCTATTATTTACTGTATCTTCGCATAGCATTTGTTAACGAATCACACAGTGTTTGTTGTAGAAGTTGTGGTGGGTTTTCAGCTATCAGGGCTATTCAGGTTGTGTGTACACTCATATGAATTACATTAGAAACAGACCCAGTATTTCAGTCTGGATATTGATCTTTCTTTGTAACAACGATATAAATCATTAGGAGGCAACTGCAGGTTTACTGTGATTCCACTTACTGCCATCGCCTTGCAGTGCATTTCATGCACATTTTATGGACACGTGTTTACAGGCTCAGCACTGGTGCGTGTGTGTAGACCTACATTTTACCATGACCATGTAAACGTCGATGGTGCATATGGGGGGCTGGGGGAGACGTTCTCCCTTCTCAAGTAGGTCTGGGATGTCTCTGGTGGATATCCCATCGTATGGCTTCCCACCGAATGTCATCAGCTCCCAGATCGTCACCCCTGGGAGCAGAGGAGAGGGCAAGAGAGGAATACAACATAACAACATGAGAGGATGCGAGAGGAACCAAACAGAATCAAATATTCGGGGGAAAAGACAGAAGGGGTCAACCAAAGAAAGGAAATGAAGGAGGTGGTGTGTTTTGGATGACGCTAAAACAGTTTGAATTTAAATTGCAACCTTAGCACAACATGGTAAATACGACGCATTCGTCAAATGCTAGGTTTATTAAATATGAACTCTTTCAGATATTTAACACATGCTGCTGTGTGTGTGTATGTGTCATTTAAGAACAAAAATATAATTATCTGAAAATGTATAGTATGTTATGGTTTAAATGAAGCTATCATTTAAAATATACACTTAATTGTGATATGGGGCCCTAGTAACCCTTAGTTCTGCCCCAGGCCCCAAAACAACTGTAAACATGCTGCCAGGGGTGGAGAAGAGTGCAAGCCACTCAGCACACGTGCTCTTGGGTGTTTCAACACCAAGACAACAAAACTTGTCATTTACTTTTCAAACACAAGAGGAATTATGTTTCCAACTCAAGGAGTGTCCCGTTAAAATGTAAATATATATTTTATATACAGTACATGCAGTTTGGCAACCATAGAAGGGCATAGCCCACGTGTTGGTCGTTAGCCATTTTACTATTGACCATGTAACTGGCGGTTAGCTGATAGGATGCAAGCAAGGTGACGAGAATATCGGAGCCTATGGTTTAAGAAGACCAATAAGGATTAGAACCCACTGATACTGTTAATCAAACACATGCTATTCTCTTTGATACGTATGCATATTAATAATTGTCCTAATGACTTTGTTAAGTGCCAGTGTTGTGGATGACTTTAAAAGTATTATGGGCTGAACCACTGATTATCATTGAAGTGGGTCAATATATTATGTATCTAGCTAAAATGGCTTTGATATTAAAAGGGTTTTTGGATCACCCATTATTTTACTATAATTGTCATACATGGTTGTCTAATTACCTTAAATTAATTTTTCTTAGTTTGCCCATCTTAATTATGATCATAAAATGCATTCTTGTCAAAATATTTCCCTCCCTTTCCCTCTAATTATAATTGCCATGATTTGAACTAACACAATAAGATACACATTTACATGAATACATTTTTATTTCATGTCAGTCTATTACGTGTAAAGATACATATTCCCTGCTCATCACAAACAATGATTACCGTAGCTCCACACGTCACTTTGGTGCGTGAACTTCCTGTAGTGTATACACTCCAAGGCCATCCACTTGATAGGCATCTGCGAGGCAGAGGTACAATATGTCAGAACCTTTATTCTCTACTTCAACGTAAAAGTGATGATCCATTCGTCTGGTAGACGTGGTGTCATGTCCAGCAGTGGCTTGACCACTCGGTGACAACAAAGGGCTGTGGCCTAGCAACCAAATGTTAAACAGTGGTGAAACTCTTTCACATGTACGCACATGGGTCTTGCAAAGTCTCTGTTTATTATTTTTTATTTATTATGCGGAATTAGGCTATTTAGTATTATATTCGTATAATGATAAGCTCCCAGGCGATGCCAAGACCATTAATTGACACGGATTTGGACAACAGAAAAAACATCTGTTTTCACCAAGTTGTCTTAATAAGCAATTGCGCAACATCACTTCCGGGCGTTTGCCGACTAGACGAATGCCCGTTTCTCATTGTTATCTATAATGTCTACTTTTCTATTTAGCTTAGAACTAATCATCTTCTCTACTGTAGGAAACATCCTGTACAGTCACATCTCTGCCTGTGATTGGTGGGATCGAAAACCAGGCTAGAATGACAAATAAACAACAATAAAACATACTGCCCACAGTCAAACACGCACTTTAGACTCTGCCTAGGGTGACATTCAACAGTGGAGGTGTGAATTTATGGTTTGGTGAACCTGGCTGAACAGATAAAGGGAGAGGTGCAGAGGACACAAGAAGTGTTTTCTGAAGAGAGACGATGAAGAGGACATTGTGGGTGACATAACAGATGTAAAAGCTGATGTCTGATGAGTCCTGAAGGACACATTTTGACAGGGCTGTGAGCCTGCCATTTCCAAAAGTAAATAAAATGCTCCAATAGAGCAGAGTATTGTCTCAGTGAGGGTAATAAAACTGGCCCTCCAGACAGGTCTCCACCATCGGGACAGAGCACTCTAATTTACATGAATGTCCTTTTGCAGTTTTACACTTAGTCAACAACATCGAAACCATCCAAAACCCTTCATGTACAGACGGCCTGTACTGTATGTCTTAGCCTGTAAGTGTTGTTGAGCAATGGATGCAGATTCTGGTGCATTTTTCACCATCTTCTTTCATGTTTGTAATAATTAGTGATACACATTCATGATTAATTTAAATTTGGGACCTCTAAATACACCTATCCTAGTTATGTAGACATAATGTTACGCCCAAAGCGAGAGCTGTGTACGGATTCTCAGCAGTAAATTGGACTCGTTTCAGGTGGGAGTTGGTCTCCGCCAGGGCTGCACTTTGTCACCAGTTTGTGATATTCTTGGACAGGATATCGAGTCGTAGTCGTGGTGGGAAGGGGTTGCAGTTCGGTGGCCTGTGGATCTCATCACTGCTTTCTGCAGATGATGTGGTCCTGATGGCATCATCGGTCCGTGACTTCCAGCACTCACTGGATCGGTTCTCAGTCAAGTGTGAAGCGGCTGGGATGAGGATTAGCATCGCTAAATCTGAGGCCATGGTTCTCAGCCGGAAACCGATGGAGTGCTTACTTCAGGTAGGGAATGAGCCCTTACCCCAAGTGAAGGAGTTCAAGTACCTTAGTGTCTTGTACATGAGTGAGGGGACATTGGAGTGAGAGATTGACTGGAGAATAAGAGCAGCGGTACAAGTGGCCGACATTGGTTTTCTCAGGAGGATGGGAAGGGTGAGATAGGGTGAGGAACTCTGAGTAGAGCCGCTGCTCCTTTGTGTCGAAAGGAGCCAGTTGAGATGGTACGGGCATCTGGTAAGGATGCCCCCTGGGCACTTTCCTAGGGAGGTGTGCCAGACACGTCCAGCTGGGAGGAGGCCTCGAGGAAAACCCAGGACTAGGTGGAGAGATTATATCTCCACATTGGCCTGGGAACGCCTCGGGGTTCCCCAGTCAGAGCTGGATTATGTGGCTCGGGAAAAAGAAGTTAGGGGTGCTGTAGCTGCAGCCCCCGTGACCCGACTACAGATAATCAGATGAAGATGCATGGATGGATAGATGGATGAATGTTGTTATATTACAACTACTGTAACACAATTCCACTACAACAGTGTCATGCTAAATATTGCTACTAATACTGTATCATGCCGCATTTTATGTTAATGGCCTACTGTCATTGTAGACAGCCTTTTCCTTCTTTGAGCTGAACATTATGATTCAGTTGGAACTGAACTTGCTTGAACACACCTTAACTTGGCTATCTGACTGGGGGTGAGAGGAGAGGTCAGAGATGAATGCTGACAATCAAGAAATGAGGTCACATCTGAAGCCAAATCTGACTGGCTTGTTTGACAGAACGACATGTTAGAATTCAAAAATAGCCTTTCAGATCTCTTAATACAACACATCTTACTGAACAACAACAAAACATTTTAACTTTATAATAGGGAAAACTATTACAACTGTGTTGACTACTATAATTTCACAGCTTCACATTATTTTGAATAGGACAATATTCTGAGTGTACTGTAGGTTGTGTGTGAGATACAATGCTATGGTCTTTACCTTCCCACCATCTGCATTATACTCCTTCTCATTGACGTCCAGAAGGCGAGCCAGGCCAAAATCAGTGATCTTGATGTGGTTCGGAGACTTGACCAGAACATTCCGGGCCGCCAGGTCCCTATGAACCAGCCTGCGCTCCTCGAGGTACATCATGCCCTGGCAGTGCGCACGCACACACACACACACACACACACACACACACACACACGCACAGACACACAAAAACTGTTTTATAATTGCGCATCACCATCAATTCAATGTGATGCAAGTCTGTAATGTTAACGACCTCTGTCATGTAATGAACCAATAACAATCACAAATTGACATTGAGACACATTTTCAATAAGCAAAAGCTAGGAGAAAATCTGAGAGGAAGCCAAAATTCTGATCAGAACAATCCAAAAGGCAGATTATTCAGTTCCGCTTAAAGTAACACTGATACTATGCCCTGATAAAGGGCGAGACATTTATAGCAGACCGTGTCCTGAGGAATTTAATTTTCTAGAGGTCTAACTAATTAATTTTAGCCAAAGGGAGCCTTCACATAACTATAATTTTATATGGATTAGGGTTAGTTTTCACCGTTAGTCAGTATGTTTTTGGTGATATGTACCACACCAATAACAGCTACCACATACACACAAACCTCCAATAAAGACAATACACATGCATAAATAACCACCACTAACTTCTTCATACCACACAAATGGCTAATTTGTTCATTGTTACTTGTCTTCAGTTATTGTCTTGAAAGTAAGTGAGAGCAAATTGATCATATAAAACCAGCACACAAACAAACACCTGTTACACACCCTTTGCGCAGGTGTGTAACAGCTATCCAATGTCTTCAACACTACACAGCCTAATTGTGCTCTGCTAACAGATTGCATTGGCCCCGGAGGACAGGGATAGAACGAATGAGAGAAAGAATAAAACCTTGTCATTTAAAGGTGGTCTCAAGGTAGAATCAGAAGAATCTTTGGTTGGAGAAGGCAGGGTGAGAAAAAAACATAAAACAAGGCTTTATTTTAAACCATAACAAATTGGATTTGAGGAGCAATGGTCTGAAATGTGAGTCAGGGAGGAATTGGGCAGGGTAGGTTTAAGGAATAGGGGGTAGCGTAAGAGGTGAGATTACATTGCTAATGCTATTACCAGACTGTCTCATTTTGCTCCCACACACACACACACGCGCACGCACGCACGCACACACACACACACACACACAGCAGAAAGAGAGCATAGCGGGTTGATCAATTACAAGTGGAAATGTGCATTAACCAACATTAAATACATTTTGGCCTGTGCACTATGCTATGCTACAAGTTTAATTAGTGTGCACACAAGCAAACAATATCAGATATACCCATGTTCCCTAATTCTTGTAACAGTGTATACTCTCAAAGACCCGTTCCTTACAAACAACTTTCCATTTCCTGTACACAAAACCCTTATAGTGCCCCAAGAATGTCACGTGACACGCCCACCTTTGGTGAGTTCCTGGGTTTCTCAGATTATGCACACCTACACAAACCTAAGAGACCTGTTTTTGAGCTGCATTTTACACCTTTGAGAAGCTATATCGTTACAGCCATGGAAGTTTGGCTGATTTTACCACTTCTTAATTTAACTCTAACACCTGTGTAGGTTGTTGCAGCCTTTATAGTGTTTAAATGGTACATTCAGTATAGAAGGGTTTGTATGGGTGCTTTCTCACACAATGTGTTCTTTTTATCTCAGCAGACACAAATGTTAATATATACACATACCCAGTTTATATTGTGATGTTTGCCCCAACAGCTTCAAAGAACCTTCAGTAAGCCTTCAATAAAACATATCTAGCATAATAATGTGATGAAAACTATGAAAAACTAGCTTATATGTCCCTGACTAACGGAAAATACAAGAAGGTTAGGTGGGAGTGTGGGTGTCGGTCTTTAAAAAAAGTTATGCTAGTCAGGAGTAAGTAGCAAGGTATCTGAAGATAACGGACAGATTGAACAGAGACAGTTCCAATGTTTTCCAGTCTGTGTTGTAAGCACACAAAGGATCTGATGTGTATGTGCGTGCGTGCGTGCGTGCATGTGTGTGTGTGTGTGCGTGTACTCTGCCAGGGTCCTGACAGAATCTTATTTGTACATAAATCGCGTGCGGTAATCTCCTCAATTTTCAAGACAATTAAACAGTGGAGGCAAAATGGAGGGCTTGACAACCCATGCATTTTAATTAGCCACCACAGTAAGCAAGCTGTGCTTGTGTGTTTGTGTGGGGAAGGGCGGACGGGTAATGGCAATTCACAAGATGGAAAGTGAATGAAGGAGGGAAAAATAGGAACATTGTACCCCCACCTCTTACCTGGCTGCTCTCATTTCCCCATGTGCCGTGTGGACACCCTAAGAGAGAGTGGGCGTATGAGAGTTTAATTGCAACCGTTGCAGAGGAGAGAGGGAAGCAGAAAACACATTTTTGGAGGCTTTATTTCCAGGTAAGCAGCTCACCAGAGGAAATCCAAAAGGCATCAGACAGAGTGTGTTAGGATCACACCTCCAGACGGGTCTGTTTGACCAATCAGGGGAAGGATCAGCTGTGGCCTGATTCTATTTGTGAAAACCGAGCCAGCTCAAAACTTTCAGGGCTGGGAGCAAAACACAACAAAAACAACAACAAAAAACTCATATTTTTATTATATTTAACTCTAGGAAGTACTTATTTGCTACTGAGACGTTATGGTAGTTTAGGAAATATGTTGTCTCTATGCTGGCATGTTTGTTTACTGTAGATCCAGGGAGTCTCTAGCATATCATCTTTAGATAGCATTGCAGGATTAAGAATGCTGGCACAACAGCACTGCACTTTGAATTCCTGCTGATAGTGCAGATGATTAAGTGAAGTCTTGAATGTATTTTAATGTTTTTATTATCTGAGATTCAAAGCATTTGTTATTTGCTTAGCCTTTACTTGGGCTTATTTGGCCATATTCCCACTCTGCATCTTCTTTATAAGCTATAGAGTAGATAACTCATTCTAATGCTGCAATTTGTCACTTATGTTTAAAAAACGAAATCACTATATCATTGTGGTGTGAGGTAAGGTACCACAACTGTACTTTTAACAAACACTTATGCTATATATTTGTTTTCTAATATAACACTCGCCCCTGGAGAAGAATATAATTTTTGAGTTTTTATTTAATTATGCTCAATTTGCATGTTCCCTGCAGCGCCACAAGTATTGTGAAGAGAAATACAAATGTTGCAGATTCCAAGTCAACCAGGAAAACAATGCACAAATGAGAAACCGAACGCTTAACAGGCAAACAGTCAACATTTGGAGAGACAGAGTAGACAGGAGGTGGATGGCTCAACCCCCCCCCCCCTCTCTCTCTCTCTCTCTCTCTCTCAGGTCTGCAGTTGTCACCCAGACAGGAGAATTACTGCTCCCTGGGGGAAAAAAAATTGCATCTGATCCCCGGCCAGGGCTGTTTGTGCTTATTTCATAGGGCGTCGCAGACAAAAGCTGAGTGGACTTCGCTGTCCTCGGGCGTGTTTTGTGGAGATAGATTTGACAGCAGGTCGACGCGGTGCTGGCGGGGATTAAGTCAATATGAGGGACGAGATGGGATGGGGCAGGGTGGAGGACCTTTTGCATCCATTCTCAATGCATTGGAACTTCCCACTGCTGTTATAAATACATGCACTAAGGTCATGCAACGCTAATAATGCACTTAATATAATATATTAATGCAATACCGTTTAATATAGTAATTAGGGCTGGGAGCATTATTAACGCGTTAATCTTTGCAATTATTTTGAAATGTTGAACTCGTTAAAATGTATTAACGCAACTGACGCATCATTATCTGTTGGAGCCATTTTCCACTTGGGGTTTCACTGTAGGTGAGGTGTAGGTGAGAGGCCGGGACACTAGGTGGTAGTAAGCCATGCCACAGGACATTTAGGTGTGCACGGGTACAGGAAAGGTGGGTTGCTTTGGATGAGGAAGCACACAATTTTTTGACCATGTTGGCGGGTAGTAGAAGTGTTGGGTATTTACACTGGGTGTATACGAAAGGAATGGAAGGAACGCCTGTTTAAAGGAATCAGGAGCGACAAGGAATCTGGAATGAGGAGGAGTAAATACGACGATGAGAACGGCAGCCCGTGTCAGAACATGCAATAATCATAAATCAACCACATAGTGACTATGAAGGCTGGTTCAGGAAATACTTCACTACACAATCTATCTCCTTTTAAAGTAATACCTGTTGTGGCAAGCTGTGAGCGTGCTGACTGCACCAATTCATACCAGCAAAGAGACTGGAATAATAGCATGACGAAGGATAACGGTGAGTTATAGATTTAAATAGTTTCCCGATTGCGCTTTGGACTATGGCGGTGGTATGTACAATTTTCCATGCAACCGAAGCATTTGGACTTTAGTAGCTACCATACAAAAGCAAAAACACCCAGGTTATTATTGACGTGACTCGAGGTTACAGGATAGAATGTAATCTTCTGTGTGCGCGCTAGTGTGCAACTTATGCTCGTCGTCTGCCATCATTAACGTGGTGAAAATGTGTTCGTTGTACTTCGCTTGTGTTACTTTCTAGACGTCTGATCCGAACCGTGGTAAGGACCTCTGTTTATTACAATAGCTGTACGGTATCATTCCTACAGGAACACGAAAAAAGAAAACGTTGGATTGCTTAGAAAAAGAAAATGTTTTTGAAGCGCTCAGTGACATAAAAATGTAGGCTATCCCACAAACATCGACCAAACTATCCCACCGTTCCTTCACTCTCTCTCCTGTCAGCTATTATTTTACAGTATATACACACACCATCCACTTGTAAATATTGCCACTTCAGACTTCCGCCCCACGTCGCCCTACGTGACGACATCACAGCTGCCCTTGCTCTCTAAATACCTGCAGCATACTGGAGGCCTATGTAACACCTGGCTGCTTGCATTGTCTATCTCTTTCCAATATCTTTAAAATTAAGCTAGAAGCTAGAAGTGTTCTGTTTGATGTTCCAAATTGTTGGTGATTTAAAAGGTGTCTATATGACTTTTGAAAACATTAAAATAGCAGCAAACAACTACTATTTTCACATTGTGGTGCAAGTGGTAGCTCTGTGATGGACCTGGCTTCGAATCTGGCCTGAGGTCTCTTTCCCACTCGCTTCCTCTCGATCTATACTGTCCTGTCTATAAAACAACATAAAGCACCAAACAATACGATTAATCGCGATTAATTAAGTAATACATTTTGAGGGATTAACTAGTTTCGATTAGTTTTTAAATCGATTCCCAGCCCTAATAGTAATACAAACACTCACATTACGACTATGCCTACAGTAGATATTTTATAGTATTATGCTTTTTGTTACACAGTGAAGTGCACATAAAAAGCATGCATACAAACACTGACCTACACAGAATGGCCACACCACACGATAGAGTACACTACGCACACACACACGTTGACAAGCACAGACACCGATAGAGGTCCATTGGCTGTGTACAACTGACAACAGAAAAAGGTGGACAGATGGGCTGTTAAAGGCGTGCCGCAGTGGCGAGTATATCTAAAATAGATTACTTCTTGAGGCTGGGCAGAAGATCAATGACCACAGATTACTGGCTGCCTTGATGACGGGCCTCCTGCATGCCTCCACACCACCCATAGGAAATACCAACCAATGTACAGTACAATGTACAGCGCGATCAGGGAAGGCCCGTTGTCCCTTGTCCATTCTCGGTCTCAACAACCTTGGTCATGCACTTCACACGAGGGACGCTTGTGTATTAATCACTAGACGCCATTCATTAATATCCCAGACACACACACACCACAATGTCACGGTTATCATGATAATATAAGAGATAAACATTAGTGAAGAGGGTGGGAACCTTTACCTCAAATCCTCCCCAGCCATTCCCCTCTACTGAGTTCATGTGGGAAACACTCACAATGTCTCCCCATTTTGCATGGGAGAACCATAGGTGTTTTTCCCATTAGCACATACTGTATCTTACTAAAGCATATTTG
Source organism: Typhlichthys eigenmanni (assembly GCA_027564635.1). Lineage (NCBI taxonomy): Eukaryota > Metazoa > Chordata > Actinopteri > Percopsiformes > Amblyopsidae > Typhlichthys > Typhlichthys eigenmanni. The sequence continues at coordinate 13,348 of JAODUK010067845.1, forward strand.
ACAAAGCAAACATACTGTACCTGTATTATTTAGAGGTCTTCCGCGTTATTCAGGTCATGGACTCCTTGGCTAATTAATGGGTAGCTTCATTATTGCAATTTTTTATGAATACAAAGATTTATTAGGTTGTGTTTATGTTAATGTACAATGGATGAAATAATTTGGCGGACCCCTGCAGTAACTCTTAGGACCCCCTAGAGATCGGGGATAAAATGAGATACATTTATGTTTTTGTGCTTTGAGTGTTAACTATATATATATATAAATATATATATATATATATATATTTTTATATATATAGGCATTTGTAGCTATTTTACCATTGGCTAAAGCTGGGAATTTCCAGTAATGACTTTGTTGAAGAGCTTGTTCCGGACAAATCCATATACAACAATAATACATCATTGAGATTCCCTCAGTAGAAGTTCAACCTCGAATCATTTTGAAGTACCATAATGATCCAATGTAAATGGAACACATTTCAAACTGCCCATCTAAATAAAGCATACTTTATTGCTTTAGCATACTGCATAACCTTTCCATTCTATCACTACGACCCTCTGTTGCACACAAACTGGTACCGGCTAGCACACTATGCCTCCGACTAAGCATCAGTTTTGTGATTTTGTTTTAGAAGTACACGTCTGCTTTTTTAAAAAGAGGCAGTTGTTTATAATATTATTTAAACACATGAAAGGTGAAGTAGGAAACAGTGCTGACATGTCCCATGATGCACTCTGTCTGTCCCAGTATTTACACTGCTATTTCCACCAAAAACTATGTTGACCATTTTCTATAATCATCATCATAATCATATAATTTCTATTTTTTTTAAAGTCTCGCTGTATGTGACACCAGGTCAAACATGCTTGACTGCTGGATGTTAAATGCACGGTTCATAGAAAGATCCCATTAGGCACCATAAAAAGAGGATAACCGCTGTCGAAGGAGGAGGTGAACTGAACCAACTGCACGAGGAGGAGGAGAAGGACGGGGGGGTTGTAAAAAAATTAAAAGGTGATAATAGCAAATGTGGAAGGAGACGTGATTCCATTCGGCGCTGCCACATTTAGCAAACAGCTGGAGTGGAGCAATTTGTCTGTGGCCAGATTGGGTTAGCGTGTGAGTGGTGAAGACTCGCCCGTATACATTTATCCTCTGTGGTGAATGATTAATATGGTTTATACTGCCGCGCCTACTGCAGTGTGGAGAGTTTATATTCTATCTGCACCACGACACACACACGCACGTGTGCACTCTCTCAAGCTTTCATTCAGATATATGTAGATACACAGGTAAAAAACAATTTCTCACTGAGAAAATTATATAATAATAACATTAATATTAATAATAATAATAATATATATGAATTTACATGCCAAAACTGACCAAGTTGGTTTTGTACCTGTACAGTGACTAAATATATATTCATAAACTTTCCTACCAGCTGTGTGTGTGGCAGTACTTTGGGAGTCTTGCTTGTTTTCACAAGGCTTCGGTGCTCGTTTTCTGGCCAATAGGCAAATAATAGGATGTCAATGGAAACCAGAGAGAAGCAAATGGAGGCATTCATCCCATCGAGCGCTGTAGCTACACATTCAGACATGTATTTAAGGTTTGCAACAACTAACATGGTTAATATCTACTCTTTCTCTCTCTCACCACACACACACACACAGCAATTGTCAACCTTGAGCTCTGGTTGAGTCAGACCTAATAGGCTAAAACATATTAGAGCAGCCTCTATCATTAATGACCCATTTCATTGAAAAACATGTATGTGCAGGGGCTTGTCCACCATACTGTATCTTTCTCCTTTAATATGAGTAGGAGATTACCACAACTTCTGATGTCACAGATAATTTAAACCTATCACCATTTAATATGCAAATCATTTATATAAATACGTGTTATGTGGGCAACCTGGTTATGGTGTTTGCAAAGTAAATACGTCTGTAAAAAGTATACTGTTCATTAAATTCAAATTTGACATGTATGAATGTAAAGTGTTTAAAATATATATTTTTTTGAGCGATTTTAAAATAATTATTGGCTAAGACACGTTTACTCCCTTTACAAGCACATATTTATCAAACATCTATTTTGTTGTCTGAACAGGCACATTTGTTTTCTGGCTATACAGTGTGCATTTACAAAGCTCTAACAGTACAATATTGCTGGGTTGGCGTAAGCGAATGAAGGTGTTTACAATTTGCTAATTAATTATGTATGAGGGTATAAAGTTCAAATAAAAAAGGTTTGTGTAAACCAGTACTTTACACAAACACACATTTACACACACACATTACAAGTGCATGCGCGTACACTTATTCAGGTACACACATGGGGAAAGGTAAATATAGGGATTAGAGAATGGATTAAGATTGAGGAGTTAAATCATATTTTAGAATATTTTGAAAATATGTTGAGAAAATATCTGAAAAAAATTTAATAAGACATGTTCATCTTTCATCTGCCAGAACGATTACCATGAAATCCTTTTCATCTTAAGATGCGTAAACTGCTCAGACAATTACATTTGTTCAGGACAGCCATTCTTCCAAAATTACAGAAGATTGCAGTGAACGGTGCAGTTGGAGAATTAGATGCTATTTGTCATGTAACGTTTAGTCCAGTGAAGAACAGTATGTTGAATAACACATCCAAATGGAGAGGAAACTAAGCTGGGACACAATGAGGAAGAAAAGATGAAGTCTGGCAAGGATGACCTCTGACCTAACCCTATGAATCAGAGCGAGAGAGAGAATTTAATGAGAAGAGATACAAGGGTTTAACAGCCACATTTCTATTACACGTAAAAACAATGAAGGTTTATTATGAGTTGGATTTAATTGCAGAAATTTTAATAGCTCATTGGCCTGACTCTGCCAGACTATTGCTGTCAGATCTGTTTTCGTTGAGATTATAGTCTAAAAAACCTTTTTCGCATGAAAACTATCGCAGTCACTCGGCCAAATCAGCGACCAATGTGACCAAGTTAAGATGTTCTAATTTTCTATTAGGTAAAGGCTGCTCCAAATGAACCTGAGATCTACAGTACCACCATTAGGATGCAACCACTGCAAACAATCCCCAATGTAAAGTGTCCTGACCATATCATTTTGGATCTGGTTATACCAGGACAGAAAATACATACTAACTAGGAACAAAAGGGGTCAAATGAACACAATGAGTGAGGGCACATCAGTGAGTGCTGGATAATGGTAGGCAGGTGTCTCCTGTTGAAATAAAATCGTGTCATCCTGTAAAAACAAGATGAGCCTAATATCCCACTGTGTCTGTGTCATATGATCTAGCAGGCTTGATAATGCTCAAGTGAACATCCTTAAAAAAAAAATATTATATTTGCCATAATGTTTGTCTGCCACTGAAATAAATGTTCTGCGCTATTTGTGGAAAGTATTGGATGGAGGTTTACTTATTTGCAATGCGTTTTGGTTAGTGTGTGTGTGTGTGTGTGTGTGTGTGTGTGTGTGT
>JAODUK010067856.1:0-16843 GCA_027564635.1 Typhlichthys eigenmanni
GGGGTCCCTTACTGAAGCTGCTGCCCCCGCGACCCGACTCCGGATAAGCGGGAGAAGATGGATGGATGGATGGATGTCCATTGTGTCTTAATTGATGCATGATACTGGTCAAAGTCTCAAACTTTAAAAAATAAATAAACAACTATATTTACGATATAAACACTTTGTTTAGTTTAATGTGCCTTGTTGAATTTTCTAATATTTTCCTTCTTGTTGTAATCCTGTTAATGTGTGTATTGAATGATATGAATATTGAAATTACGTGTCGGCCTGAAAGAGGTAGTATTTGCAGTATCCTAGTGTGTCTCAGATAAGATGATATCAAGGTTATCAAGACCACCGTTTTGCATGACAGCCTCCGTGGCCTTTATTAAATCACACCTGCAATGAGAAGCATTGTGATTATGTCTGAACAGCAATGTCACCATGGGGTCATGGATGGGTAGACAAACATCAGTATCTTTTTTTATACCTTTGCTAAGTGTAAATATGCATTACTGTATGCCACAAATAATGAATTAAAGCAATAAGCTTGACCCACTGTATCCAGAAGTTCCAGATACAGTTGATCCACAGTATACAGTATATATGTTTATAAAATGTGTATATATATACCGTATACATACACAAAACAGCAAACATTATAAGATATAGTGCAGTATGTTGCATCCTGAGCAGATATTGACATCCCATTTGTTCTGTGTGTGTTCTCAGGTCCTTGGATCTTTGTTTTCCTAGCCGAGCCGGCCACATGCATCTGTTACCCCTTCTCCACCAACGCAAACCTAGTGCCGATTGGCAGTTGGTTCAACCTGCGAACCTTCTGAGAACCGGTTGGGTTCTCCACTCCCCTGGCTAGGCTAAAGAGCCACGTCATTACCTCAGAATATACGTCTCCCTTGCTTATATGTCTGTGGGGACCACCAAGCATTTATTTTGGTTTGAGATTTGGGCAAAACATCTAGTGGCAGAAAGTCATATAGACTCACTTTAGGGCCTGGGTCCACTAAACGCATTTTTAATGCCAAGAGCGCCTACAAACTAGTTTTCAGAGCTTCTCTCCAGGGCTTGTTGATAGGCCACACACATAAAACGACATTGACAACTCCAGCGCTGTTCCAAAAGTTGAACTGTTTTCAACTGAAAGCGCAAAAAAGTGCTGAGCGCCAACGGCACTTTGGCAACAAGGGCGCTCAGCACTTGCAGTGCTGAACTACATAGGGTTTGTATTGAAAACAGGCGCTCTCAGCACTGAAAACGCTTTTGGTGGACACAGGTATCACAGGAAGAAGCCTATTTCGCGACTGTAATAAATACAGACAACAACATCAAAGGCATTATATAGAAGACTACCTGATTTAACGTTAGTGTGATTAGCGAATTTTGCATATGAAGTAGCCTAGTCATATTATTGGCCTAAAAGCTATTTTTGTTTGCCGCATAGCAAGTAGGCCTAGGCTAAATTATATAACGAACAATGTTGCCTTACCATACTGTAATGATTCCCGTTGATCTTTATACCAGTATTCAGATGTACAGTACATACAAACCCAACAATGCAGACAAATAGTTTATTGTCCAATGACACTAGAGTTTTAAAATTCAGTTATAAAGTTGTCAGTGCAGTAGCAATTGCTTATTATCTTAATTAACTGTCATTGGCTCGAATTAGCAATATATATATATATATAAGTGAGCAAAAGGCAAATTGATAAATGCAAATGATAAGATTAATTACAAAAGTCACAAAAGGTGTAATTAATTAGATAAATGTTTTATATATATATATATACTGTATATATAATTACATTTCTGTGTGGAATGACAACATTATAAATGTTTAATCTATTGAATGGAAGCCATAAGGAATCTATGTAGGCAAGCCAATGTTACAAGCCGGTCACAGCAAAAATGCATCTGGCCTCCATCCCTGACGAGGAAGTGGAAAAGTGGATTTAAGGCTTTTGAAGGTCAGATCTGTGGAGGCTCAACGAGGCTCGTGGCCTCAGAGGGAGAAGGATTCACAAACAGCCGACCTCAGTCAATACAGGGGCAGGCAGACATACAGCAGGTCAATATGTGAGTTTACCAAACATGGAACAAGGACACAGTGAACGCGCACTCACACACACACACACACACAAACACCGGTCAACCATGGACCTCGTCTTGCAATTGGTACTGGTGCTACTTGGTCTCCAGCCTATCTGTCCCACTATCTGTCTCATTATTTAGTTACTGAATATAACAATGTGTGCCTATCTTTGCCTTTGTCTGCCTAACCATCTGGTAAGGTCTCTAACCATCTATCCATCTCCCTCTCGGTATGGGCAAATGAGCATAATGTCCATGCATCTTAGTGTCTGCTCCTGCCCAAGGGGGTGTCCACGGCATTAGACAGTGTCTGGGCTTCAGATTAATATGACAGGGTTATGTTAATAATGGTGTCTATTACAGGATAGAGGCCGAATACATTTCAGTTGAGTCCGAGGACAAAAGGGAATCCGATTGAAACTTCTATTGTCACAGTCATTTATCATTGTCCGCTGCATGGCCCGACTTTCCACCGACTTTCATCACATTGGACCTAATAGTCTGGAAAAATTATGATTTTGGCAGGATAATACCTTTTACCCCAATAGCCTCAAAGTGTCTGTGGTGGAAGGCTGAGGTTATGCAAGCTGATATTTCCACCATACATCACAGCAGGTCATTTCTATTTGATAGCTTATCCCATGATGCTGTGTTCAGTAAATGAGATGTTCCAGTGTTGTGTTGAAATCAAGCCCTGAATATTCACAAAACCAAAACAGGCTTCCAAATGTCACAGCTTTTAAAAATATGGTTTCAGTCTTTGTATAATGAAATATGTATCTATCATAATGTTTTATATGGCCCAAGTTCTGCATGCAACTGTTGTCTTCTGCGCAGTTCTATATGCGCTGTCAGTGCTGCACCAAAGTTTTGTGTGTCCATACAGGTTTGTGCATTTTAAAGGAGCATAGACAACAGGCCTTCTAGGGACAGCAATGTATGCAGGCTAGTACTGCGAACACAATTGTGTGTGTGTGTACATTTTGTTTAACATGTATTTCTAGTGAATCTCTTAATTACACCAATGTTGTGCATGGCATACAGAAATATACAGAAGTATACTTGGGCATTTAGTGTTCAGAGGAGAGTTCAGGACAACCACAAAGGTCTACTATGAGCACCTATGGAAGCCTCCTAGCTCAAACATTATTTGACGTGGTGTTTGCATGTCCATTGCTTTCCTTGTCCTTGTCCTTCAGACATGAGCTCTTCGTTTCTGACATAGTGCCCTGGCTTCTTCTCTCACACTCAATATCATTTCATGCACTGCGTTCCATTTAGAAGTACTGTATATTTGTTTTGCACGCAGTGCAAGAGATCTGTGATGACGTGTGGGATCAGCATGGACGAGGTCAGTGCCTCCCTGCAGAGGGATTAATAAAATCTATACAATTCCAATGGGACGCAGACACGTTTCATAAAGCAATCATGAAATAATGGAGGCAGCTCTGCAACATTTTCAGCTGTGCTTTTGATCTGCCTTTGTCCTTCACTACAGCCGGCAGATCTCTTTGACGCAACACCAGTGTCTCCTCCGCTTAGTCGTCCTTCTAAATCGTATTCATGAATAGCAGAGCAACCGCAAGAGCATTCTCATCCCCGCCTGTGCCTCTGACAAACGCTAACCTCTTTCCCTGACGTTCATAGTATTTATGACGAGGCGAGTCGTCTCAGGCAGACGTGGGGAAGAAAAACACAATCAGCCCCATCTGTGTTCATTTCAGGATGAATATGAAGCGGCCCTATAGAGTCGAACGGAGGCGGTTTTCTTTTTTTATACTATCTGCCTATCTGGGCTGTTTGATTTGGACATGAGTTCTTGGCAGTAATGCGCTTTGACAGTAAATGAGAGTTTTGGCGGCAACAGACAGGAAAATGAAATTATGAGTACCCTACCTTCACCCAGTTCGCTCCTTTTCCTTTTTGGCACAAGGCCTAATGTTGTGTTTGGTTGGAAACACAGCCTTCATACTCCTGCTGAGGACAAACTGATTGTGGGAGTGGGAAATAAATAAAGGGCATCATTAGACTTCTTGTACTAGGAACTATCTTATTACTCAGCCTTGTTGTGGGTTGATTAGGGATATAATCCGCTGTACAAGCTAAATCAGAGTCAGAATCAATTTGTTTGCCCATTATAATAAATGGGAAAGGAAGGGGAATATGTCTCGGCTGCAGTAATGAACTTCATTCCGCTTCATTTGGCTCAGGTGTAATGAGACTTGCACACGCGCATATTTATAGAGATGCAATACAAACTGGAGAATGCTGAATTCACTGTACTAAATGTCTAATTATTTACAACTGAAAACCTGCAGTGTGCCAAATGATGAATTGTTATTTTACTTCACGTCTTTTACATGTTGGCATCTACCACTTTCGTGTAACATTAATTAAAATGACAGCGGCATTTGACAAAGCTCACAGCTTTTCGCTATCACATTCATCACACTCTATAACCATATGGTAGAAAGCAGCAACAGTGCTCCTCCTTAACCTTCTCCTTAACACTGATAACTTCATGTTTACAGAGAACCCTTAACAGTTAGGCCGAGATGTGCTTTCAGTATACTATTCAAATGCAGATGGTTTTGAACTTTGTCTGTTGTGGAATACTTCTAGCACGATAGTGCCTTAATCTTTCTCTTTTTTTGTCATGTGAATAGTTTACAATACATCCCCGCCCTCCATATTACCACTAAATGTGGTGTATGTGCAGGGTTTATACAAATACGCGAGATATTCATTGAGAACCAGTCATAGTAATGAGATGCAATTCACATACAAAAACATATTCAGGGCAGATAAAAACTTCTTATTTTGGGTATTGATTCTACATTGATGACATTTCTCTCTTTTCTGTTGTCAACCTTTGATCGTTCCTATATTTAATCTTGAATATCAGGGTGACAAGCAGGAGGAGATATTGTTGTGTGCTTTTATGGTGCTATTTGATGAATAAGGACTTCAATATTTCACTGACGGTCTGTATTCTATCTGTCTTGATAGAATATTGGTGTTGGTGTTGGTGTTTGCCTTCAGGTTGTGTTGCCATACATGTAATAAAGTTTAAAGTGCTTGCTTTTTCTGTTTCAATCAATTGCTTCGTTCACAGGTATACTATCAAATAACATTCAGGGGAATGCAATTGCTATGACATACTGGAGCATTTCAGCTTTGATTCACAACACAGGTTAGGCCTATCTGACAAGCTATACCACCTTTATCCAGGGATTGGACAGCTGGATTGAACATAACAATGATTTTGTAAGTGTTTTTTAAAGACGTTGGACAATTTTTTAATGTATGGAGTTTGTTTTGATTTTAGCAAAAAAAAAAAAAAAGAAATATGGCATTCCTTTTGAAGGAGGGGAAAACAGACCGGTCTTTAGATTACATTATTTGGTAGACATATCTTTAAGTTTTATTGGGCTGTGTCTGGGCCACAGATGCTTAAGTTTGTAGTTTTCCAGCTTTCACTGAAATGTACGGAGCACAAGACAAGTTATGTTTGTGTTAGCGGTGGAACTCTCCATTAAGACATTAGCAAGGGCAATGGCACAAATGTATGCAAGTGCACATCTACGTTATTCAAAGTGCCCATCAGTGAGATATAGTGTAATGACACAAATGCATCCCCACATAACCATGAAGGGGACTCACAAATGCATGGATAATCCATGCATCAATTTTATTACAAGTCAGTTTATGCATTTTATCTTCTCTCTCTCTCTCTCTCTCTCTCTCTCTCACACACACACACACTACATCACTATAACCTCCTTAAATCCACATTGCTGTTTGTTGATGTTTTGTTGTTTTTATTTTCATTCTGTTAGCCACTCCTAGCAACACAACTGAATATTAAAAGCTAAATGTGGAGCCCTAAACATATGGCACTGTTTACGAAGCCAGCTCGTCACAACCACCATTTTCAAACGCTATTCACTTTCTTAGAGAAAGGCCACTTGCGTAACACTAAATCTAATCCATCAAACATGTGGCCAGGAATGTGTTTTTGAGGCCTGTTGGCGTAATGACATGCATGTGTGAAAGGGCAAATCTAACCGCGGGGAGTTAAAAGTGTAAGCTTTTGGTGGCTTGACCTATGAACCAAACCAAAGGCTGATGTCGAAGGGCCACGTCTAATGAAGGTCCTCAGAGTGGAAACTGCTGTATCCCCCTGTCATTTAAATAAATCACACTTTAAACTGACTATCTACCAGAATTGTTTTTATGTCCTTTTATTAACACAGAAAAGGTTTACTGGACAGACTTTAAAAGCAAATATCTACTACTACAAACGGGTTACTCACATTCACAAATGTAGTGAAACTGTACCTCAACTGTCATAATAGTGACTGGTAGATACATGACTACAGTTAGACTATGTCCACACGTACACTGCTACATTTAGAAACGGGGGGTTTCTAATTTGTTTAAAAGAAAAAATACTTCCACACCAGCACGTTTACAAAATCCTAACCTCTAAAACCGTTTTGGCCAATCAGAAGCCTGACTTCTGGTTCTGAAATGTTGTCAGTGACCTCTATAATGCACGCTGAACCTCTGCTCGTCATTATAGTTGGATAGTAACTGTATTGTAAACATGTACAAAGTCCCGTTAGCGAGGTTAAAACCAACACAGTTTTGCCTATGTCCTCCATTGCTCAAACATTGTGAATGTAAACCAAAGAGTTCAGAATTATAGCAAGATTTAGCATTAGAATTCATTTCAATGGAAGCAAAAATGCAACGCTTCTGGTCTGAGAAAAGTTGCCCCCAAACCCCCATGATCGCGCTAGAGCACCAACCTTTTTGGTGCTGAGAGCTACTTCAAGGTAACTGAGTAATATGAAGAGCTACTTTTTTGAAATGTCCTGAATAATAAAGTAACATTATTCACCTTTAATGATAATATTATTAATAAATATTAATATATTAGAAGAGACTGATCACGTGTTAGTCTAGGCTACTAGTAATGATTCCTCACAATAATAATAACAAAGATACATGCAACACAAGTTCTGTTATTACATCTCAATCTTTCTGTTGTGTGTACTGTATCTTTCTTGACATTTCAGTATGTATTTGCACTTTTGTTGATTCATTTTGGTCTAAATCACACCTGTTGGGCCTATATTTTTTAACAAATTATCACTTCTGCAACATATTTTAGGAAACAATTAAATGCAGTAATTTCTAACTTCAAAGGTCAAATCAAATGTCAAATCAAAATCCCTCTACCGCCCCGCTCCACACATTGCAATACATTTTGAAGAAAAGCGGCGTTGCTAGGCTACTAGTGAGCGGTGTTCGCCACTTTATGTTCCTATTTATAGAGCATGCTTTTTTTTTGTTGCATGCAGACAGATCGGTAAAATAGCAAAATGCGAGGAGGTATTTGTTTAATTTGACAAAAAGTGTAATAGCTCACAATAGCCGACTATTAGCCTAACTTTATCTGTCACATCTTCAAATCATGTGTCGCTTCCATCAAACACCACTTGGATTAACATCATCAGATGCGGTACTGCTGCTGTCCACGGAATCACATTGAATAGGCTACTAAACCACCTGCACGTATAAACAGATCCCGATTCAGCTGATCTGTCGTCCCTGCTGGCAACCAGGTGCCCGCGGGCACCGTGTTGGCCCCTGCGCTAGAGGATTGACGTTTACCTGTCTACACGTGAACGCCGAAGACAGAGTTTTAACATATCTTCACCTTGGCAGGAGTTTTGCTAAACTTTCGGTTTTAGTGACCGTGCACCGTTTACATGTGGATGAAAGGCCAAATCGCACAGATGGTTTATTTATAAGAATTACAGTGTACGTGTGGACATAGACTTAGTCAATCATTTCAAACTGTTAAGACCCATCTGGCATGCCTCCTGCCACATACAGTACTATATATTGAGTATTCACTCAGTATATATGTTGTGCACATATTAGCTTGAGGTGGTGAGGCAGCACAATCTAGTGATGTGCAGTTCGTGAACGATTCGTTCATTTTGAACTAATCTTTTTAGTGAATCGAGAACTCACAAGTCCTTTATTCAGTGATTAGTTCAATTGTATGTACAGTACTGTGCTTCTATGTTGTAAACTATTGTATACAGTACTGTGATCTGTCTGCCTGTATCTTGTAACTCATTGTATACAGTATGTGATTGCATGTGTGTTAAGTCAGGTTTCAAAACATTTACAATGTGAAATATTGTTATTGTGTACATCAATACTGTATAATGTATTCCTCTTGGAAACCTACTGTCTGCTCTGAGAATCGTTATTTCTTAAGCCCTGTCCTCACTACAATGATGAAAACAGGAGTTTTTGCCAAAACTTAGAACTTTTGTTTTGATCTGGCCTTGCGTCCAGACGACATTAGTTTTCTGGCACTGCAAGCGCAGACGTTTAAAAAATACTTTTCAAAACAAAGCTCTTATGTTGTCACATGGACAGTAGGACTACTTCAGGATGGTCTAGTCAATGGTCTGGGTGTTGGACTACCAGCTGGGAGGTCATGGTCTTAAACCCTGAAGTTTACCTACCTGTAAGTATCCTTGAGCAAGATGCCCAACCCCCTATCTGATCCATGTAATAACTGTACTCATTGTAAGTCACGTTGGATAAAAGCATCCCAGACACTAGTGCTTGGGCTGTTAAAGTCGGTTCTCTTGCAGACGCATCTCAGCGCCTTGTGGCCTTGTGTCGGCTATCTCTGTATTCATTATAACCAAGTACTGTATGTGGACAATAAACTATTTCCTTAAAACAATATTGGTGTACTAAAGAGATCCGCGTGAAAGGAATAGGTGTTATATGTTAAGAACACACTTTAGAACTCATTTGTGGATTTATCAGGACTCTGCTGTCTGCAGTGGGCTTCAGCAGTCTATCATGTCCAAAGGTACACTGCCACATACTGGCCTGGCATACATACTACAGAGTATTCACGTCGTCGTGTGTTACTGTGTGACACGGAACTCCTATAAAAACGCTGTCATATGGCTTAAAAAAAAATGTTATGCAAAGAAAATCATTGGTTTTTCAACAATGCATTGTCGTGAGGACATAGTCTTATGGTGCAATCCACTGTACTCAGAACTTGGAACAAAATGTCTTCTGTCACGGACAAATGCTGCAGAACGCTCATTCCAATGTAATTCCAAGTCAGAAACTCTGGCAACATTTCTCAAGCCCGAGTTCGCCGACATAAACACACATGACTTCACAGCAATGTGGTAGCGTTAGAGCACACAGTTAATCATATTCAGCGTTTGTGGTGTGAAACATATTTGCAAGCATGCTAAAGTATGGCCTGCTCATTCCGAGTCTTATAGTGACATAATCTGTTAAATCAGATGCTCAAGCTTTAGTGTTTCTCTTCACTAATGGCGCTGTGGACAAATAGCGTAATTTATAGCTATTTGTCCTCGCTAGACGCTTGAGACTTGCCATAAACATCAGTTTGCTACGGATGTCTATGTTTTCGCGAACAGATGCACTGGGACACATTCAGATTGAAAGTCGGTAATACTGACGTCCGACCTGCAATGGATTGCAGCATTAGTACTTGTCAAATGCGACATTATTATAATAATCCACCAAGGTGCACATGCATTTTGGATTAAACCCTGCAGTAACCCTAAATGCACTTGTGCCATGAGCTTTAGACCGTGCGCTGACTGTAGATCGTAAAAATTGGGCCAACGTCTGAATCAGTTATTTAGAGGCAGCCATTGGTGCCCAGTGGTTCACTTGGTCCTAGCACATCAGTTACATTTCATTGAATAGCCATGTTAAGACATTTAAATAGAACTTCACCTCCTGTAGGATGAAACTTGATATTATGTTTACTGTCATTTCTCAAAATATCTGCATGTCTTTGTGATTTCTCATTTTACTCAACCCCCACACACAAACAAACCCACACAAACATTCAGAGTTTTCTAACGCTTTATCATTTCATGTTTTTGTATAATACCTCATCTCTAAAGATGGTACAGATGAAAGTAGTAAATACTGGAGATTTACAAAGCATCTTGTTTGCCTTTAATCATTTAATTGTTGTTCCTGTCAGACGCAAGATCAACGGCTGTGTCTGAGATCTGTGTGTTCCCATTACAGCACAATGACATGATGACACACACTGTTCCTCTCTACACCTGCTACCCAATCATGTCACTTTAGTGTGTGCGTGTGTGTGTGTGTGTTGTGCAGCCAGCGTGCGCAATGTCTTTCAATCTGGGTGAATTCTGGGTGTTTGTGTATATGTTTCATCCTCTCTCTGAATACATGTGTGTGTGCACCTGCCATTTAATGTATGTGTTTCTGGTGTGGGTGTGTGTATATCCCAATGTATTTGGATACTGTATTTGGATACTCTTTATATATTTAGAAGGTGTCTTTGTAAATGCGTGTGTGTGTTTGTGCGTGCATGTGTGCGTGCGTGTGTTTCATGGGTAGTGATTCAACCACCTAATGGTTTCATTCAGTCACTTGAAAGTGAGCGAGTTTGTCCAGATCTTCCTCATAGAAACATAAAATAAATTGAGAGTGAAATTGTAAGCCATTAAGGGAGCGATCCATAAATGAGTGCTATGTAGCTGATTATTAATATTACATGCTATTCCCATTCACCCCATGCATTGGCACTGCAATCCCTGTATTTGGAGGGAATACACTGAAATATAAATAGTTAATTTAGGTAAATTATTAATCATTTTATTGTTGTATTGTGATTGCTTATACATTATTCACTATTTATTTATGTATGCTGTGTTGTCAAAGTATTGGTTTCAGGAGGTTTGTGTTAGTCGGACTTATAAACCAAAGCACTTCTAAATGTGACTAGAAAGAAACTTGGGGAAGGAGAGAAAGTTGTAATTGTGAAGGTGAGCTTTAGGCAGGGGGAGATAGATGGCAGGATTTTGTTTGATTATGTTATTAAAAGAGATAGCAGGGATCGCAATAGAGTGGAATGTATGCCACATAATCCTTTCTCTCTCTCTCTGAGAGGGAGACACTTAAACAAACTCATCCCTAGCTCTCTGATGTGTCACTCATGTCGTCTTTTCTCTAATGCACATTTTTTCTCTCTCAGTTGTCTATAAACTAACCCTAGCTCTCTGTATGTTCTTATATTCATCCATTTCTTTACGGTTTTATTGGCGTGCAATACAACAATAGTTAATCTAATTCATTACATATCACCCTCTATTCCTAAATGAAATACTTTCCACTAGTATGCTCACATTTGAGCTCTTTTTCACTATTTGGGATTTGGGCTTTAAAAATAAGTGGTGCCGGTGTAACTGCTGACCTTTAAACAACAGCGCCTTAACTACAGTACTTTGCATCAAAATCCCAAACAGGATGGGTCTGCTTTATATTTAAATTGCCTGCTGTGTGGAATGACACAAAATAAATAAAACAACTCTTTGTTACTGCCTGTCTGCGAGGCAGATATTAAGTAGAATGCAGGATTGCTGTCTTTAATGTTGCTGGTTTTAATGCGGTTGTGAAAAGAAAATGTTGTGAGTCTCCTGGTGGAAGATGTTGCCAGGGCACACGAGTCATTTCCCCAATTTAGTGTTGCCTTCATATCACTAGTATATATATTGTCAACTGCAATACCAACAGCTGCCCTGGGATCTTGTCTTTTCAGCCTTTCCCAGGTTTTAACCCATTTTAACGATTTCTTTATTTTATTTTTAATAACATGTTTGAGAGGGGTTTCTCTGATGTTAGTGGGTACATTTAGTTTCCAAATGTGGACTTGAGATATCTTTATAAACGTTTCTTGCTCTGAATTTGGTCAGTTCAGTTGGCCTGTTACTGTTGCTAATGGGCCAAAATGCTCATCATAAAACATTCAGAGCAGTGTTTCTGCTCAGGGATCATCTGGTCAGCTAACGGTATACAATTAGCTCCCAGGCAAAACTGGAGTCTTCCCTTCATAACGATATAACCTAGACGATAAAATATTGTTAAATAACTATTTAGACTGTTTTCTTTCTTCTTGTTGTAATACGAAAGCACCCAGCTTGAGGCGTACATGGTTAGACTGGTCGGACTCCGAGCAGTGTGTAGGCAGGGATCCCACTCATTTGCTACTGTACAGTATGCTGCAGTGAAAACGCTGAATCCGGTCCTCTGATAGTCTCTCCACCTCTGTGATGCCCTCTTACCGTCTGTCCATCTGCTTGGTGCTCTACGTCCGACCACCATCTCATCCTGACCCCGAGCTGAACTCAACATGTTATCTCTTACATTTCTCATTTTCTCCACCTCCATTTTCATCTCATGAACCACTTTCTATTCTCTATGTTCATTTTTGTTCCATTTCCAGATAATTATATTAAAAAAAATGTTTTAACTTAGAGTGCAATTGAGTTGCTGTGGAGCGTACATTTATGTGCTCAAGTTTTCAAATTAAAACTCTCCTTTGCTCGGCAAACTCAACAGTGTAATGTAAGCTTAAAAATAAAAGTAATTGCTATATTCCTGTCCGTGTGATGCCCGGGTCTGTGGATTGCCTGTGTTTTGTATAACGCTCTGTGCGCAGACAGAGGCAGGCGCATTCTGTAGGCGGTGTCTATCTTGGAGCTGGTTATAAAAAAGTTGAACACAAGTATACAGTTTTGCTGGATTCTTCTCACTTCCGTTTAAACACCGCAGTTCCAAGCATTTCCATAGTATATATAGAGCATGTGTGAACAAATGACACACGTCAAAATGGCGTGAAAATTGCGTCAAAAGTGCAACATGATCAATTAGACGCATGAAGGCAACTTTACATGTGCTATTCTGCTGTTGATGTGTGTGTGTGTGTGTGTGGGTGAGACTCCTGTTTCTCCCTGTGTAGGAAGAGAAGGCAGCATGAAGGCACACATAAACACTTGGACATATCTTCAATGTCCTCTCTGCTTATCATCTGCCTCTGTTACTGATTTGATCTACCTCTTACCCATTGTACTCCACATAAGTCAAGAACACAAAGGAGACGAGAGTAGAAAGTAAGGGAGTAAAGGGCATGGAAGGGGGGGGGTTGGGGGTGGATTTGTGATAAGAGAAACGGGACAATGC
Organism: Typhlichthys eigenmanni; assembly: GCA_027564635.1. Lineage (NCBI taxonomy): Eukaryota > Metazoa > Chordata > Actinopteri > Percopsiformes > Amblyopsidae > Typhlichthys > Typhlichthys eigenmanni. The sequence continues at coordinate 13,189 of JAODUK010067856.1, forward strand.
TGTATAGGTGCAGATGAACCAGAAGAAATTTGACAAGGAATGGAGGAAACATGAATAGAAACCACACAGAGTTAGATAAATAAAAGAGAACTAATAGGGTAGAGTTACAGACCAGTAGCTCTGAAGCACTGCTATCGTTGTTGTTTTTTAGGGCACACAAGCTAAACTGTGGCTATAGAGCTGAAAACTAGACAAGCTGGAAGACAGAATGTATAGTTAGGCCTTTGTTTGCATTTTTTTGTCAAACTTAAATGTGTCATCAAAGTAACACATGATTCCCCATTTAATGGGATTGAGGATAGTATTTCCACCTTCTCCTTTCTAGGTCAGGAGAAAGAAAGGATTTCACGAATCCATATTGCATCTCGCAGTCACACCTTTAAAATACGTAAACCACAAATGAGCCGCAGAGAGGACAAAGTAGTGTGTCACGCCGGAGCTGGCCTATTTCTCTGCTTCCTGCTGGTTTGAAGATTTAGAATATAGAAGAAGAGTGTGTTCACTAGCTCGTCTCTAATAACGGACTGTGTTTCTGACGTAGACAGTATTCTGGAGAGGCACCTTGGAGACAGCTTCAGCGAGCCAGACCAAGCTGGAGCTGGATGTATTTTTAATACTTATACTATCAAAACGATTATGATGTCAGAAGTGTTGTATTTTGCTTATTAAACAAGGGATGGAATCTGATAGGGAGGAATCATGTAGATTTACTTTGCAAGGCTGGACCAAATGCTGCCGCTTGATGTGTATTATACATGCAGTGGGTGAACAATTGAAGTGATAGGCCTACTTTTAATCAAATTTAGCCATAAGGAAATACCTTTCAGTTTTATCACAGAATCATCATATTATCATAGAGTATATGGACTTTGACATTGCTGCACTTAAACATGTGCTATTTGAACGTCCACAACTTGAGAATTGATTAATTTGGTCTTCCGTAGACTATTTTATCCTGGTGTCACAAATCCTATTTTAATTTACTTCAGATGAAACTATTGTGTTGTCATTTCTAATGCACACAAAACACATCATCCAAATCAGTATGACCAATGTCTTTGTCAATGTCTGGATAGCAGAGTTTTTTCTTGTAAATATATGACTTTATTCTCAGAATATTGGCCCACCCCCCAGATCAATACTACTTGTACTCTATTTTTTAGGCTAGTTTCCACAGTCTGAACAGGAGTTGTGACTACTACAGCTCCCAGCGACCAAAAAAATCAATTTTAGAGATACACAAAATGCAGTTAGTGAATAGCTGACTTATGAAAGCAAAAAAGATCTTGCTTTGAATCACTAATCTAAGTGTGGTAAAACATCAATATTAAATGGATCACAATTGTCCCCGCCCAGACTCAAAACTATGCAGGTTATCTCCTCCTCCTAAAACTCAACTCAATGCCTGGGTGTTCAGGCAACGCGATAACTGATAACCACACTACACTAATGTACATTTAGAGAAACTGAATAGAAATTAACAAATCAACAATTCCCACCACAGATGGCATTTCATGATTTATTAACCATAGTAGAGGGAACATATGCTATTATAGATTTGCCTCAATAGGGGTGCATTTTTTTAATAGTCTGGAAATAGGAAGTAGTCTGAGAATATTACAAATATGGTAATGTGCCACAACAGATGTGTCCAATTGCACATAATTTAATGGTCATAGCTTTTGTTAAGAGGCACCAAGAAGATGTCAGCACTGCTTTGCCTATGCCAGAAACATGTTTGCCAGCTTGTGTTATTATACTACATACTGGAAGAGCTAATGATGGCAGAGAGCCATGCTAATGACTTGTCAATGCTGCTTCAGGTGGATTACAATTAGCAGCTTCAGATGCATTGCCGCAGTGTTTTTCCATAGCATTTAGCAACAAGTATTTCAGTAGGACTTTGAGTGTTCTAGTTAATTTGCATTAGCAAAGTTCTGCAATCAGAAGCTCCACATCAATTACAATTTGTTTATCACGTTACCTTGGTTTAACAAGGTCTTGTTCAGAAAAAACTATAAATAAATAGGCGATAATTCTGCATATAAAAAATCTAATGTAATATTTAAACAAAGTAAGACACTAACATATTGCTTTAGGGGCCGACTCTCAAAACAGCATTTACCAAATGCACAATATCACAATAGCAAAGTTACTATAGATTGCCTATATTTTAGGCAAATATACCTTTATGTGATGTGATGGGACACATGTCGGGGGAATATGTAGACAGGAATGCAGGAATGACAACTAAACCCACATTTCAGACACATTCATATTCATGACACTGTCCAGTCCACCTTTGGTCGGGGAGCAAGTCAATTATCGAAGCGTGTGAGTTCTGGCAATGTGGAAAGCAACCGGAGAAGATAAAAGCGACGTAGTGAGCAGAGAGCAACAGAAAGAAGGAATGCAAGCCCCTCGCGGTTGGAGGCAGAGTTTCCTTTTTACATTTCAACTGTTGCGGTGAAACACCACATGAGGGAGAGCCACTCTCTTGCCTCCTGTTGTTGCACCATTCCTGTTTATTGTTTTATCTGCCCTCCTTCTGTCTCCCTGCCATTAACCTGTACTCTTCACCTCCATTTTGTGACGCTTTGTATCATTGATATGCTTTACAGCTCCTCTCCGTCTGGCCTCCTTTACCCCCCACAACCTCCCCATTTCTAGTTTTTCCCTCCTCTTTAATGCCTCCTTTGCCTTACACCCCCCCCCCCCACATCTGAAATCTGCCAAATGAAAACCGCCAACGTGTTATTGTTAGAGTTTAGGATCCTGCCAAATAACGGCCCTGTAAACAGTAACATGTGGACAGACACACACACACACACATGCACGCTTGAAAGCAACATCACATTTGACACAAGTAAATAAACATAAACACCTCTTTCTGCAGTTAGTGTCTCTCCCTAAGCCCATCTACCAGGCAGGTGGAAGGATATGCACACTGATTGTGAAAGAAGCTGTAATGTACTGTAAACATCTATCTATCTATCTCTCTCTCTCTCTCTCTCAAATTCAAAAAACAAGTGTACAGTACAGTTACTTATATTGCCAAAGCAGTACAGGATGAAAAGGAACAATAAAAGTAATAATAATATAATAATACACTTTATTTGTATAGCACCTGTCATACACAATGTGCAACTCAACCTGCTTTACAGTTAAAACAATTCGAACAAAGGATGAAGGGAACAAATGCAATCAAACAAAAAGAAATAAGAAACAATGAAAAACTAGGTGAAAGCCATGAAAAAAAATAAAAACCAAATTTGTATTGGAGTATGGTGGGACTCTAACCCACTGGGACTTCAACCTAGGCGTTTGGTGGGATTCTAACCCACCAGGACTCCAACCCAAATATTGCACCCAAATTATTTACGTTTGGTGGGATACTAACCCACCGGGACTCCAAACCAGGCTTTTGGTGAGATTCTAACCCACCGGGACTCCAACCCAGGCTTTTGGTGGGACTCTAACCCACTGGGACTCCAACCCAGGCATTTGTTTGGATTTTAACCCACAAGGACTCCAACCCAAATATTCCCAAATTATTTACCCAGGCATTTGGTGGAACTCTAACCCACCGGGGACTCCAACCCAGGCGTTTGTTTGGATTTTAACCCACCAGGACTCCAACCCAGGCGTTTGGTGG
>JAODUK010067867.1:0-16841 GCA_027564635.1 Typhlichthys eigenmanni
CAATAGAACTCTATGGGAGAAGTACCAGAGACATTATATAGAGGAGACAGACCACTTAGAGAGTCCTCAATAGAACTGGAAGAATTCCATATCGACAAAGACTGCAGTTGGATACACTTATCCCTCCCCATCCCCCAAAGAGCCAATCATCTGCATTATAAAGGCAGAACAGTTACCCTATCAAGCCAATCATGTGGTTACACAGTGTAAGCTGTAAATTTAGGGGAGTCACCAAACCATTGAAACTATTTAAACTAACTATAAATTAAAATCACTTTTGACTGGTGATACTACGAGGTACGGCAGCATTGTGGCAGACGTTCGCCATCTACTAAACCTGTCTACAGAAAAATCTGGGCATTTCTCTCAATGTCATAACAATGACACAACACTGAGTTTCATAGCAATAAACCCATGTAGCATTATGTTATACTGGATATGTCAGAAGTTCCCTTTGAACGTTCCGATTCTTATTCCCAGTGAAGTCATCTTCAATGCGGGGAATCGGTCTAACAAAACGTGTTTCTACGACACTATACGCATGGATCCCCCACTGCAGCTAAAGGCTTGCAAATGAAGCACGGCTCTACCTAAAAAGTGTGGAGGGAATCTGTGTGTGAGGCGGCTTAACAGCGAAAGTGTCTTGAAGCGAACATTCATCGAAGGTACTTCACAGCCTCAGGGCTCTTAATAATTCAGATGTGGCAGAGTCACGAACGGCGGCACAGCCTAGATCTATTTCTGTGAGAGCTGAACCGCGCACGCTCTCCAGGGTCTGTTCTCCAGGCCAGCGTTTCCCCAACCCTGGGCCCGGGGGACCCCCTGCCCTGTACGTTGTAGATGTCTCCCTGCTCCAGCACACCTGACTCTAATGAACGGGTCGTTATCAGGCTTCTGCAGAGATTGATAACGGACCCATTCATTTGAGTCAGGTGGGCTGGAGGGAAATGTTGCTCCAGACAACAGAGCGATGCGCCGCCGCCTTAATTTTACTGAGAACGCCACTCCAAGCTCTGCTTCGGCACAAGCAGAACCCTCGCAGGGCGGAGGTAATGGCAAACGCAGTTCTCTCATTTTGTGGCACCATGTTTTCAACAGAGCAATCAGAATTCATGGCTTTTGAATTAAACAAACAGAAAACTTCCCACTGAGCGTGCAGTGCATAGCTGTGTCCGAGTCTCCGTGGGGTTTCTAGCTAGACACACCCAAGCAGAAACAAAGAGTCAGGCAAGGTAAACATGATTTTGGAGTAAATGCAGACAAACCATTTCCAGCAGGGGTGGGGGTGATGGAGTTTCTTGACAAGAAAACAAATGGTTCTTTACGCTCGCGAAACATTTTCTCTTAACAAGGTGGTTCTCAAAATAGAGGCCAGGTCCCCTTAGTCAAGTAAAGTCAATTTTATTTATAAAACCCATAATCACATTACAGTCTCAAAGGGCATTTGTGGTCATCATAGAAATTTATGGGACCCAACATGTATTTAAAGATTTTGATTATTCTTCTTAATTGTAAAATAAGACGTGACATTTAGTCACGCACGTATACAGTAAATATAGTCTTTTCGTCAAACCCATGGTTTATACATTGCAGTGCTACAGTCCTAGCAATGGCTGTCATGATGTCATGATAACCTTCTTTTGGGTCACAGAATGACTATTGCAACGAAGACTCAGAAGATTAATTGTTGAAGTTTCTATATGTATATGCCCATGCATTACTATGTATTTAAGCATTTGATGGATGCCCTTGTCACTGAACTGTCTCTGTGGATCCTCTAGTAATTCATAAACAGCAGCTTTATAATCATTACTCAATGTAGAGCAACTGATCTATATTCGACAAGGGCGGGCGGCACAGCAGTCTCTGTAGCACCAGATTCTTGGGTTCAGTTCCCAGTTTGGGCACTGGTACCACAGATATTCAGCGTGTGTTCAGAGAGGTCCATCTCTTTGAACACACACTGAATATCTTGGGTTCAGTTCCCAGTTTGGGCACTGAACCCAAGATATTCAGCGTGTGTTCAGAGAGGTCCATCTCTTTGAAGGTGGGTTGATTCACTTCCATGGTAAAATGTGCTAATGGCATATGTCAGGTTAATTGGTGGGAATGGGAATTAGGGTTGGATCTCCGTACCTCAAATGATAATATTATAATTAGCTTTATAAATAAGCCTGACCTGTAGGGTGAAACACTTAGTGATATTATAATATGGTACTGTATATTGTGTTGTGAGTCCCGATAGATACTATATCGTACACAAAACAATCCTATTATGTTGAATAAGATTACACTACATGTAATAAATACACACACACACACACACACACACACAATAAAAAAATATGAAAAATAAGAAGCAAATTTTTAAATTTTATCTAAAAAATATTTATAAACTTGAGAAACTTAGAGACTTTTGAAATCTAATCTAAAGTAAAAAGTGTTTTTAAGATCGACAATGCCAATAACATACATTAACAGTAACCTATAGTAGGTCATAACGGAGAGACACAGGAGACGACTGGCTCTCGGGGGGGGGGGGGTGTGACTGAAATAGAAGGACTGAAATGTGCTGACTCACCCTTTCCCTGAACTCCTACAGTCCAAATGGACCAGGGTTAAGATGGGTCACCACCTCTTTATTTACAGAAACCTTCAACCTGCCCTTTTCTCCTGTCCTCTCCATCACCCTGCAGCTCCGCACTATATTGCTTCTCTTCTCTATTGTTTTTCATTTCATTCCCAGCCAAAGATTTCTTCCCCTCTGTCAACTTCATCGGTTATTATTTTTTTTCCTTTCTTCCGCCTCGTCCACCCCCCAGTCTAGACGTGCGTCTGTGAGATCAGTCTTATCCCTCCGGGGAGGGGAAAAAAACCGAGGGCCATTCCTTGGCTGGCGTGCGACGGTGTCGATCAGAACCCCCGAGGTCTCCGCAGGGGACCGTACAGCCGGAGCTCTAGAGCTAATCCAGCCAGGGGCCTTAGAAAAGAGCTTCTTCCTCTCATCCACGTATGGTTTTTAACAGCAGTGAGATCCCATTAGTGTTTTTAATGTCGTGCTTCACTGCCAAACACCACTGGGCACAATGACAACAGATGTAAATCCCTTTTCTTAAGATATTCCCTTGTGTGCCAGGAGTCAATGGTGTGTGCATTATTATTCCCCTCTCAGTATGGCGTTTATGTTAGTTACTCTTATTAGTTACTTGAACTTCAAAATAAACTTGGGAAATAACAGCAGTATATTTGACCAATATTATATTACCCCCAGCCTCTAAATACAACCCAGGTTTTGGTTGGCTATCGAGCTTAAAGCTAGACTTTCACGTTTAAAAAGCAGTGAAACACAATGTCCAGTCAATTTCTATCACTGAAAAATGTTAGTTGATGCTAAACTACCCTACTCCTGGGCTGTTAAAGGATATTGTGTGAACCAGGATCAGTGCTAACACCCCTGTAAATAGAGTTCTGATGTGATATTTTACACAAACCGACAAAAACAGATCATATGTACTTGTTAATTATTACTGTTAGTACATCAACATTTATTCTGACTGACATATTTCTTAGCAATAACTCATTTAACATTAGAAATGCATTGTGATAAGCATATTTTCCATTAGATGAACTGACTATGCATCAAAATAATTGTTAGGAAAGAGGTCTATTATTATAAGTGACATCAGTTATCAGTTACTACTTCAGGGAGTTCTTTCGTTTAACTTCGAACGCTAACTGAGATTAATAGTATTTAATATTATTTGCAATCTCTGTTTTCAAAGCATTGTGCTTTGAAAACACCCCTACTTTAAAAACCTAGTCTAGTCCCCAATAGTGTAAGCAATTACAGGATGGTCTCAAAGCTCCCTTTCATGCTATTCCTAGAAACAAATTGTACCACAACAGATTACTTATCACATGCCCCTTACCAAGCTATTTTAATCATTCCAATCCAGATTTTGGGGCGCTCCACTCTACTGAGACTGTACTCATGAAAGCGGTAAATGATCTCAAATTCATCTGTAGTATTATTACTGGGAAGTCAGCTTTTGATTTCAGTAACCACAACACACTTCTTTATAGCGTTGAGAACTACAGTGATGCTATCTCAGCGGGTTAGCGAGGATGTATCATGCAGTTCATGGTAATAATATGGTGTCCCATAGGGATCTGTCTGTATATTCTACTGTTGGATATATTATGTGCATGTGACATTAGCTTCCAGTGTCATGTTACAGCAACAACACCCTGCTCTACATGCCATGCCGTACAGCCAAGTTAAATCCCTGAATAAATCATCACTGATCCCAGATTTATATTTTCTACTCACAAACTGACAAAACGGTGACGTAAGAAAGAGACACCTGCTCATGCAACTCTGAATTTCTACATCTGTTAATCTCACTCAGAGTATGTGAGAATACTTTGTAGAAGTTGTTTGTTCCCACGTGGAATGTGGACCTGTGCAGCCTTTACAGTAATAACACTGTGTTAAAGGACTATAGAAATATACTTAAATTATGAATAAATAACGAATACAGTTCAACTGCTGGATGTGTACAGGTCATGACGGCAGGTGAGAACTCACAAGGAAGAGCCAGGTCAGACGTTACAGGTCAGGTGAGACAGGAAATGACATCACGCTGTTGTGACCAAGGTTATAATCGTAAACGAAAACGAACGAAATAACGAAAACTATTTGGGGAAAAACATTGTCGTTAGTTGAAATAAAAATAAAAACAAGGCATAACAAAAAAACGATAAGTAACTAAATCTGTATTGTCTGGTTGCAAAACTAACTAAAATAAAATACAATTTTAGAGTAAATGTCCGTAGTTTTTGTCTTTATAAAATTGTATGATGTTTTTGTTTTTATTACACAATACTTTTTCTGACCTTGACACATAAGCCATATTACGAAAACGAAACTAAAACAAGCATTTTCAACAAATAGAACTAAACTAGCAATCCCAAAACGAAATAAAAAAAAAAAAACAATGAACTATAGTAACTGCCAAAGAGATGGCCGGACCGCTGAAGATCACTCCGTATGTCAGGCTACAGGTGCTCCACAGCTGGAGACTGTGTATGTGTGCCCGATGTGATTCAGCAGCGTGTGCTGACTGATTTAGCGAGGACTTCCACAGCCTCCGTGGGCTTGGGCGGCCTTGTCGGTACCCATCGGATCAGTGTGAGGGCCGTACAGCCGTGGGAACTAGTCTCCCAGAGCCAGCCTTTACTTGGGTAAAGTCTGGGACACAGCGCTGGCTAACCGCATCAAGATCCGCCTACTTGACAGAGGATTTTGATTGACAACCAACTACTACGACAACCAACTCAATGACTAATGTCAGACGTTACATTTAAGCAAAGGAATTTCGCAGGTCTGGTAAATGTGTTAGATTAGCAGGCTACTGTTACTACTTAAAATACATTGTAAATGTTAAATTAGAGAAAACAATGCAGTGCACTGGCGTCACACCGGAGATAAGAATACAGACTTGTGAGTGACGGTGTCAACAGCCAATGGAAATCGACTTCCTCACATCCGGAGAGTGCTGTTGATCTTATAAAGGTATGCATCAGACGTTCAGCACAACAACAAACAGAAAGAGACCAATCTGCAGTCTTGTTTGGATCTGTTCCCATGTAACAGGCCCTAAGGGCCCCCTGCCCCCCTTACTGGGTCCTTACTCTTCAATCTGCCCCATATGTCTCCAGGTGTTGGTGGAACATCCCTCGCTTTGATCTCCTACAGCCCCCCCCCTCCCCCCCAGACTTCCGCCCCTGCGGGTGTGTTCCAACATGTCGGGCCCTCTCAGGGTCCCTCTCCCTCCCTCCCTCCCTCCCCAACTTCAGAACACCCCCTGCCTGCCACCTTGAACATCTCCGCCTTTGCCCCTGTGTCTACCTCCTGCGATTAACCACCTTGGCGCAGCCTTCAGAAGCTGGAGAAGATGTTGCACTGGGAGCTGTTGTGTGACTGGGGTGTGCATGCGTGTGTGTGTGTGTGTGTGTGCACGTGTGCATGTGTGCACGTGTGCGTGAGAGAGAAACGGGACAGTATTTGCTGCTAAGCTTCAGTGTAATTATGCTAACGACTCAACATCAGCACTCTGTCATCATCGGACATGAAGGGTTAGGACTTGTCTTCATCTTCAGTTCTACTGTACTAGTAACGCACGGCATGGGTTTCTTTACAGCAGTGCATAGCATTGTAATTCAGTTTAAAGTTGAAGAAGTTGCACTTAAGCGTGCAGTTAAAGGTGAAGTCATTGATGCTGGAGAAAGACTGTAGACATTTGAACTCGATCAAACCAAACACACAGCTAGCAGGCAGTTATCAGACAGCTAGCAGACGACAAGGAGGTATTCACTGAATTTCACAAAAAGGTGCATTAGTGTATAATCACATAGACTCTACCTTTATGCTCAGGGACAGCTTCACAAAGGCTTTCCTGTGGTAAACGTTTGTTTTATACAAGTAGCATATATACAAATACAGTAGAGAGCTCTGGGGGGGGGGACATTAAGAGACCACTGCACATTTGTTACATGTAGCAATGTAAACATAGTCAAACCAGAGAAAGTGATGCAGTGGCCTCCTCTTTTCTCCCAGAGCTATAAGTTTGATATGGTTATCGTTCTCGTAGGCTACTGGTGCACAGTGTGGTAGTGTCAGGTCCTGCTGTCTGCCGTGACACCTGCATTTTATCTCACCATATATCCACGCTATGCAGGACCATTCAGACACGCTTTGTGGTGGCAGCTTCCACACACAATCAATGTAGACTCTGTTAAAGGGCACTGCAGATTGAGCCACAGTGCATCCAGTGTCTCTCAGTGACACATTCACAGGAGTGTCGACACTGAGCAGCACCTTTGACTTTTATAATCACCGACACTGCAATCGCAGTAGTAGCAATAGGAAAGTACAATCAGGGTGGGAGCGTGTCTTTTTAAGCCGTTGATGCCCCGAGCCAAAACGAGCGACGTTTCTTGTTGAGATGGGTACAATACTGAAGGAGAAGAAAGCTGCCTTGACGGAGGCAGACACAGCAACGCAGAGCACAGACCGGCCTGCTCAAGACACAAGCGTCCTCCGCACACGCATTAAATACGGCGGTAACCTCGCGGCCAGGGGACAGCGGGAGACACAGAGCTCCGCGGGAGAGCAGGAGAGCCGTTCGTCCGAAGCCTCCTCATGCCCATTATCATTCACAAAGTCAGCAACTGGCATGCATTATTGATGAGGCTCATCCTCTCAGCTACATTTCAAACAGTGGATGCGCTACAATCCCCACTGATAATACCTAAGCCATCTAACCTCTCTCCCTCCCCCCTCTTCCTCTCTCTCTCCCCCTATCCCCGCAGACCTTCAGAAGTTATAAGTTGGTAATGTCCTCTGTGAATAATACATGAGCAAAGGAACCATCAGGCTTTGCGGAAGTGCTCAACATCCCTAATTCGCACGGGTCGGCACGCACGGACGCCCGGCGAATTTCTAGCCGTGAAGTGTGTGTGTGTGTGTGTGTGTGTGTGGGGAAGGGGCGGGGATGGAGGGATAACGCGATGAGATGTGTGACGGTTGTACCTACCGCATGCAGTGTTCCGCGATGCACACACGCTCCTGATGGTGGGATGGGAGAGGAGGTGGAGAGAGAGAGAGAGAGGGAGGGAGGTCATTAGCATCAAGTGTTGTCATGATCACATGCTAGTATTTATGAAATTAAACTGTCATTTGTCAGGGATTATGTAAATTGTTCCCAGTCAATTGCCACTGTGGCAGTTTGGCCTGGGAAGGACAGGGAAAACCTCCCTAAGAGACAACCGTTTGTCAGTGATCTGCAAGACTTTGTTACCGGGTCAGCAACCGGGGGGTTAGTTCAACTCCAGAACCGGAAAGCAGCCAACACAAAACCTTGTTTAATTAAGCCAGTCGGACTCCGGGGGGAAATAAGGCCCTTGTAGAGAGCCATGCCTGTGTCCTCTAAATGCCCACAGGTGCAAATAACGTAAGACTGCTTTGAATGAAAACAACAGCATGACTTGTCTTAGTGTAATTTGAAGCGTGAATTTTAAGAATTCGAATAATGCGACACAAAGAGACTTCTGTCTGAGACAGTCTGGGTTTTGCTGAGGAAAAGGAGTAACGTGATATTCATCTTGGGAACACTGAATTACAGGTACACACATTTAGCACAATGGACCACATGGGAATACATGGCTAGGGTTGCAACACAACTACCTAACTAGTCTGTGTTCATCTCATGCCAACTCATGAACGAGCATTTGCTCACCTCTAAAGGTGAGATCTGGCTATGTAACGTTGCCATGCTCTAGGGTGCAGATAGCCCATCGATGAGTTCTTGCTTCGTTTTGGCTGTGATGTGCAATCCAACCAGAAACGCTTTATCAAAAGCCAAGCTACAACAACCTTGATCAGGGCTGTGTAAGAGATGGTGAATGGATAGCACTCATTTTGCACCTCACTGAAATGAGTTTCATTTGATGGACTATGGCAGACATGGAGTATAGCATCCACAATGCACAAATCGTGTTCTTATTAATGTGTAGTTTAGTTTGACATGAGATGTTCTTTTCTCACCTCCAGTGTGTTCAAGTGTTCAACATTTCATTAACACATTTCACTGTGGTTCTTATACACACACATCCAAAATAAAACATAAACCACTTTGACCCCCAATGTTACACACATCTTGTCAATTCAGAGATACTTAATAATAGTGAATTCCTGTTTCTCAAGGCAATAATACAGTTAAATTCTAGGTTAATCAGATTAGTCATATTTGGCATTAAGATATATTCACTATATATCAATTAATCGAGAAATTCCCAGACAAGTTCAAACGCAACTGATCTATCAACTATTATTGTTGATTGTGCTTTAACATTAATATATAGTCAATACTTTACATTGATTGCATATTGTTATAGCATATTATACTTTTAGGCCTGTTTCAGCTTAGCTTTAACAGGGCATCGACTATCACTTCAAATATGGAAATAATACAAATATCTGGTCAGTAGGAAATAGTGACATGCACAACTGCTTATAGGGACTAATACCAACCATGTATTCCGACACCGGTGCGGACAGTGAGGATCGCAGCCAGTGCAACACATATCCACCGAATAACCATGATTACAGCACAACAGCATTAAATCCAACACGGGGTTAACGCGATGTGTCTCTAGCGCGAATCAAAGCAGCTCTCTCTCAATCTCATCATTGATTCCCGCAGACAATCACGCCGGGAGTAGAAAAAAAAGTGATAGAAAGGGAGGTAAAGGAATAGTTTGATCCGGAGGGGGTTCGCAGTTGTTAAGAAGCGCACCGTCCGTCTGTCCGACGCGTTGCGGTGTGGAGGAATGCGGTGCAAAGTGCTTTCTGCACGGCCAAAGTTCCCGGAGCGAGTGCACCTGTGATATTCAAGACAAGTAGGCTAGATTTTAAACACAGTCATGCATGACGACAAGAAATCCTTCTACGAAAGCGAGTAATTATACTCAAACTACCAATCACTTCTTTTCCCTTATAGCTCTCTCGTTCTCTCGCTCCGGAATGGTTGCGGAGCTCTCGTCCTCGGCCCCCCTACACGAAGGGGACGCCCCCCTCCCATTCCCGGGCAACACTCAGATCCACTTCCAATTCACATGTCTGGTGAATCTGAAGACATGCACCGTAAATCGACGCACGCAATTATTGGATTTTTCGCTTTACTTTGAGTTCTACGTAGGCGGCTAACACGTGGAGATCTAAACCGTCCACGTAGCCAGGTAGCCTATACCTTTTTCCTCATCCTACACGGATGGCGTATTTCTTTACGCCACACAGAAATAAAGTATATTGTTAATTCGTCAGTATTAATTAGGTATATGTAATTGGTTCATTGCTCTTATCGGTGCGGGCACGCAGAGCAGACAGCCGCCCGGCACCCGAGATTCCTCGGTGTCACGTGGTGGCAACCTGATCTCTGGTGCCTTTGTGCGCTGGAGCGAACACAACACATCCTCTAAAATAAGAATGGATCTTTTACAGATCCTCCAGGCGCCTTTAAATAACCTGCCGCCACCGCGTAGACTATACGGCCCGGAGGACTGAATGTCGCTTACTTTATAGTTAACCTGTCCTACTTTTTTGGACTGGATCTGCAGAGGTCATTAGACGGTCGAAAATGCCTAAATAAAAAGATGTATCAAGAGCAGGTGGAGGTAGACTATATCCAAAAGCAAGTAGCCTGCGATTTCGTGCAGATTCTAATTAGCATCTAGGAACCTTTACCTAGTCAGCCTCCCACTGAGCAAAACATGTTTAAATATGCTGCAGCCTGCCTGTGAAAACGAGGAAGAAACAAAAACCAACACAAAAAGTAAATTACCTCACACAAAGAGGGATACAGCTATGGCCTACGTGTGAATGATCTTTACCTGCCCAAAGCTTTGCGCGGTTTTCTTTTTATAAAGAAGCCACTACAAATAGATGGCAGTTGGCAACTGGAAGTTGGAACCATATTGGAGCCCACAAACTACTAGGCTATAATGTTGATGCGCCCCAGGTTTCAGAGATACGCATACAAGAAACAGGGATCTTGAGGATATCATGGTAGCTGTAGCGTGGTCACGTCTAGGCCAACTGGCAAAGGACGCTTAAAAAAAAAAAAAGTATATGTATAAAGATGTATATAAGCCTATAAATCAGCAAGCGGATTATTTCGTACTATAGAGCAGGCTACTTGCGAAAGTCAATACTGCCACCTGGTGTTCATAAGAATGCTCCACTCTGCAGGCCCCCACAGTGAGGTTTAGACAACTCCCAGCGTTTCGTGGTAAATAACTGACCATGTGTCTCCCAGGTTCAGTAACAAGCACTGAACATTTGTTTGGCAGTTTTGTTCTACTGGTAAAATCCAGACAGCATATTAAATATGCCATCTAATTAATCTGTATATTTAAAATGCAATTACTATAACAATTATGTAGGTCATCACAACTTCGGCCAATATTTTATTTAACACATAAGTTATATACAAGACGACATTTTAAAAATAAACCAGTCAGTCTTTCTCCTCGGGTGGGGGTGGCAGAGCATCTTTGCTGTTAAACCAGAGAGGTTCACTGGTGTGGCTGGCAATAATGGCTCTCTCTATGAAATGTCCTGCATTGGTATAGTGGTGATGGGGAGAAGAAGAAGAAGGGGGGGGGGGGGGGGGGAGTGGGTGAGAGTGTGAAAAGGGGGGAGAGAGAGAGAGAGATCAGCAACATATATATCACAGAGCAATCTTCACAGAGAAGCCCTTGTCCAATCACCACGATATGAAGGCGTAATGTTTCAACTGAGCACTAAGGTAGTACAAAACATTCACACAAAAGACCTTAGTTATAAACAAGGACTTGAAGTCAAAGATAAACTGGTAGTGAGTCATTATGGCCACAAGAGGGCAGGGTGAGCTAAAATAGGTCACAGTAAAACATTGAGGTTTGTTTCTGAAACACTAACTGGTTAAATTAACATTCTCAACAGAAGCTGTACACATTACAGCCCAATAATCTCTCTCCAACTGTATTGATTCTTTCATTAGAATTAGTTCATATACATTACAAGTTATATCCCAGGTGTATGTATCTATGTATGTGTCCATTTCCAAACTAGGAAACTATCACTGTAGCCCACATACTGTACTACCATGGGTCCTTATGGTGGGCATGGATATTAAGCAATATATTCACTAGAGAGGTCAACCAGTCCTACACTACCGTCCAAATCACATTTAATTCCCATCCAGATGTAACGTTTTGCCCCAGCGAAGTGACCTCATATTACTGTTAAACATTTATTACCAACTCACATAACCTCTCCTCAGAATGTTCCATTTCTGAGCACAATGCACATCTAACACCGAGCATAATACATCCACACATCAAACACTGAGCTAAAGGGGTTCAGGTGGGCAGTTATGCTCCTGCGTCGTAGCTACGAGGACCTCATTGCGTAGGGTCCTCGTAGCCACGTACACTATGACGTAGCCTACATCGTACCCTACGCCTGACGCGCACCTCTCAAAACGTTTTTACTACACGTCCGTCGATTCGACGCAGCCTACAACAGTCTTGTGAATGCAAGCCCGTATGCCGGAGTGCTTTGGAATTAGGGATCTTTATAACAACACACATGCACAGACTGTCTCCCTTTAACAATCCTGGTATTATCATTAGATTTGTTAGAAAGAAACATTGTTATATGCCTTGCTTGTAGGGCTGTGTATTGGCAAGAATCTGGCACGAATCACAATATATGGGCCATGATTCGATATATTGCAATACTGTAATATACAATACTGTATATTGCAATACTGCAAGCAAAGCGATATCTAACTTGTGGAAAACTGTCATAGTAATGCCAATGTGTGGCGCCGCTCCAACAAATAACACAATGTACACTTGCTCAAGGACTGCAGATGGAAATTAGCTTTAAGATTAATCTGGTAACAAGTATCTTGTCTCGCTGGAGGTTAATATAATTTGCACATGATCCCTTTTACAAATAAATTGAGTGAACTTTTTTAAAATCATTATTAAATCGATACCGTGATTTAGAGAATAGATACAGTGGGAGGCATAGGTGGAGCCATAATGGGGGTCATATGGAGCCCTAATAAAGGTCAGGTAGAGCACCATAATAGAGTGCAGGTGGATGACGTACCGTAGCTGGCAGGACGGTTGGAGCACACGTCCACCAGGATGGTCTGCAGGTTGGCGAAGATGTGTTCCCTGGGCATGTCCAGCTGAAGGGGTGGGGGCGGGGCAGAACAGACCCTCGCTCTTAGTCTCACAGCACCACATTGACATGGAACTGCTCATTAACTTATTTCTAAAAAGTATATAGCCATATTTTACCCATAAAATACTTTCTTTTTATTATTTTATTGGTCAAAATTAACAGCAGAATTAATGTCTCATCACAGTTTAATGTTCAGGCATATTAATTAGTTTACACATCCATTTGTTTTACACGTGTTAAAGTGCAGTTACTCTTTAATGCTGCAGATGGCTAAATGGAGCTTCATTTGGAATATGAACTATAAGGTTATATAAATCAACTAGCTCTGCCACCACTCTAACCAAAGTCTGCTAGGTTGAAGGCGTTACAACTGCAATAGTACATCTGACCTCCAGATGGCAGTAACCCCACATTCCCCAAGGGTAGCAATAAAGCGAAATGTTTATCCCTGTCTCAAACTCATTTTGCCGTCCTGCTCTCGTCCACTAACATAACGGGATATCAACGTTGTGTGCAGTGTGAACGCAGCATTACTCAGAAGAACAGGCTAGCTAACGCAACGGGACATCAACGTTGTGTGCAGTGTGAACGCAGCATTACTCAGAAGAACAGGCTAGCTAACATAACGGGACATCAACGTTGTGTGCAGTGTGAACGCAGCATTACTCAGAAGAACAGGCTAGCTAACATAATGGGACATCAACGTACCGTGGCGATCTGGGTCCTGACGTAGCACTCGTTCTCCACGTTGTACTGGTGGCCCATCTTGAACAAAGCCAGCATCTTCGGAATGTTGATGCCTACCGACCCTGGGAGACGGGCACAGGAAGACACAGTCAGCACAAGTAAACGTAAGGCCAGCGCCCCCTGGTGGCGACATTCAATGTTGTTGAAAGAGAAACAACAACTTGAAGACGAGCTCGGTAATCTGCGGAGATTGAGTGTAGTTTTATGGCTTTGCTGCTCAAGAAATAGAACAATGTTCTAAACCTTGGCGTCGACATGCGTTAGACTCCGCTAGGGGGCATTGAGCTTTAACATCTTTCAATAAAGACACATGGGTCTGTAACCTTAGTTTCTCTAACAACAAGGTACTGAGCAGATCGCTAGAATGAGTTTGTTTCCATTACAAGCAATAGAAGTTGTACAGTGTCTGGAGTCTATCGCTTTACAACAGCAACAGTTTTACAAATTTATGAACCAAACTATTTATAAATATTAAAACCACTTCCCCATTTTATTTCATTTTAATCTGATGACAATCAGCCTGAACCACTATATTCTTTCACGTGGAAGTTGAACAGGTGCAAGACGTCTAACATGTTATTTCCTGTGCAGTTCCTAGCAGTGGTAGCAACAGGCATAGTAAGGGTTTTTAACTGGCCGGTTAACCATTCGGGGTGCTAAAGGTCTATTCAGGAATCTGTGTGCATTGCATCATGCAGGAGGAAGCACGGTCTAGACAACATTAATCATTGTTTTGAAAGAGATTTAGGCAAATAGTCACTGATTTGATGTTTTAATGCAACACAGATTGCATGTTGTAATAGGTTATTATGGATTCAGTCAAGCACATTCCATAAAGTGTGACCGCTGCACATTTTATAGGCAATTCTGACAAAGCATTTCTCAGCATTTCTCAAACGTGTGTGCCTCCTTGTGGTCAACTGAATAACATCTCATGAGGAACGCTCAAAGGGAATATGTGCTTCATCTCACAGATGAAGGTACAAGCCCTCCACTGTTAGTGAGCAGGACGTGGAGCAGACACACGTCTCCTGACCTACCTCTCTTGCTCTTGGGGAACTTCTTCCGGAGCTTGTTCTTCAGCGGCAGCAGCTTGGGAAGCATGTCGGGGACGGCCACGTAGAAGTCTGCAGTCACCTCGTCTTCCATGATCTGGGGAACCGTGGCGGCCACGGGGACAGACGCACATCGGACAGTCAGCATCCACACTCTGAGGCCCCGATCACACCGAGCGCTAGAAACACGCTGTAGTTGCACTCGTTGTCTCGTCTTCAAAATGTTACTATCTATGGTGTTAGTGGTCCACTCTGTTCAGCAATAAGTCTGACGCGAAATAAACTCCGGAAGCCAACAATGATTTCTTAAACTTTAGTAAATAAAAGCAAATTAAACAATGAACAGTAATTTTAGAGTTTCTTCAATTCTTCTTCACTTCGGTCAAAAAAACTGTGTTGCTCTGTGGGCTCACTAACTCTGACTGAATAATCAGTTGGTAATACACATCACAGCAATAATCTTAAAGGGTCGGTAACGCAATAGAAGTAAAGGAGTATGTAAATTGTATGCACAATAGCAACTACCACATTATTAAATCTAATTAAATTATTTACAAGACATTCCTAATAATGGCTCTTACACACGTGTCTCGTGTGATCGGGGCCTAAATCAAATGTCACATTCCCTGATTTTTCCCTGACTTTTCACTGACTAAATGTCGGAATTTCCATGTCCCATGTTGAACGGTGAAAAAATGTCAAGATTTGCTGAGACATCTGAAAATGTAGGATAATATCACACCCGAATGACAACTGAATTGTAAACATGCTGCAAACTAAATGTCCTAATATTCTATGTTTCAAAAAATAAATAAATACTTTACTTTCCATGTCTGGAAAAAATAAAATTCCATGATATTCGAAAATTCAATGCCTATTACTGTATATTTAATTGTAAAATACTGTATCTACATATTATTGTTGTCATTAGTGCATGCACGGTAATTATGAATATTTAAACAAAAAAGGTCCCTTGTTGAAATGTGTAAATGGTGTATGGCCAAGACCCATAGTGAACCGCAGTGACTTAATTATCACTTAAAAAACAAAACAGAACTTGCACTAGCTTTAGCTTCAAAAATTAAGAATCAATGGGTCTAGTGTTGAATATCTGGATCCTTATTTTACAGTAAACGAAGAAGCTATATAATCGAGGGTTTACGGTAATACCAATGGTATTTCTTCGAAAATGAATCATAACCGTAACAAAACCAAAAAAAGGCCTCACTTTGTCCAACTCACCTTCTCTATGAGCTCTACCCCTCCAACACAAAGAGCTCCATTCTCCTGGGCTATCCTGACCTCATCTGGATTCTGCACAGAGGAGTGGAGAGATGTTACTTATTCCGGTCAATGCACTGCAGCCTCCAGCCAGGGTCATTCGTAAACACATGGTAACCCACACAACCAACCCAGCCACTCCCTGTGTACACTGCCTGCCAAGAATCTAAGGACGATTTGTTTGTACGGCTCTGATAAATGCAGCCATTACCTTTGGTAGACGGAAGTGTGCTGTTTCCTCCACTGGGAGATACACAGAAAGAGAAGAGAGATAAAAGACCAAAGATAATACTAAATTCTAGATCACCAAGATTAAAAGCACCATCTTTAAATCAAAAGCTACTGGTTACAAACATAACTCAACATCTCTTTAATAATTCAACATCTCAATGAATAGGATGAAGTGCTTTGAAGATTTCAAGAGTTGGCTGGCTATCAAACCAAATGAAATGATCCAACATTTTGTCGGGCTAGTGATAGTGTAGACCAGAGAGGCCTACATCATTTTTCAAGCCAAGGACCCCTTGGCTGTTAGAAACACAGCACAGGGACCCCCTATATAATATATACAATTACAGTAACTAGTTACTGTTATCTTGTTACTTTTTTCAGTAACTAGTAGTAACACATTTTTTTCCCCAAAACAGCAATAATATTACAATTACTAATCTAAGTAATTAAGTAATGCTGCATTATTGCATTACAAGAACGATATTTCTGGTCCTAACAAACTTATGGTAGACTAATTGAACCGACCTGTCCAATCATCTGGTTTGAGAGGCTGCAATCTTTTCACTTTGGCTGATTGTTGACTCTTAAGGTTCATTATTGTTCCAATAAAGCTGGCTACACAGTTGTCATTTTTCGGAAGAGGCGAGCGAGACAGGGTAGTGATTGTGAAAGTAATATAGTAATGTAACTAATTACTTTTAATACCCAGTAATAAGTAAAGTAAT
>JAODUK010067877.1:0-16839 GCA_027564635.1 Typhlichthys eigenmanni
CTTTAATTTATCTAGGCTATTGAATGGGTCACCAAAACAATTGCCCTCCCAAATTTTTGGAGCAGGAGCCGTCACTGTCAGCTAGGCCTCTCCTACTTGGGTTGGTCTTTAGAGTGTAAGATCAGATCAAACACCTGGAAGAACTGTTGACCAAGTTTAGGAATTATACTGTGTTCAGGAGATATGTATATTATATTCTGGCCTGGAGAGAGAAAGTGCTTTCTTTTCATTCGGTATTTTATCGCGATAAGGTGATGTGTCATATTAATCAAAAGAATAAGTTGCTTGTAACCTGTGAAATTCAGATCTAACACGGGCCTCGTGTACTAACGTGTTAGCGCCCGTTTTATGCGTAATTTCGTCGCACTTTAAACATGGCATTACACAGTAATTACACAGTAATGCCATGTGCACCATGTGCGCAGTAGGCCTACGTGCGCACATGGCGCAATTCTCCTTGCTGAAAAAACACAGGATCGCAAGGTACGCTTTCCTATTCATACATATGCATTCATGGGAGGGTCGATGGAGATTGGGAGAGTCGCGCATAAATATGGGAGGAGACGCGCAAGGAGAGAGTGATACCTATTCTGTTGAGTGTATGAAAACTGCGATGCAAAGCGCAAATCGTTTTTTTGGTGAACATTCTCATTCATGAGGCCCATAGGTAAGCATATGTTTCTGAGGCGTGTTTGAAACGTTTCCAAGTTCCAAACTAAACATAACCTTGCAATAAATATGTAGTATATGCAGTATCAATAGCCCTGTCCTGATCTATAAAACCTGTGCATGGAATATTCACCTATATTTATTTTTGAATTTTGCATCTCTGATAGTAAAATGCCTTTATTTTACCAATTCATAGTCTAGTGATTCATTAGCATTGAGCTATTTAGTAAACTGGTGATAACAGACTAATAACACAATTTCCACTTCAAAACACACAAACAATAGTCAGATGTGTTATTTTAGGCTTATAACTGAGCCAGTTATCGCTGATTTTAAAATGTATGCTTTCCAAAAAAACTATTAGCAGAAAAGCCATGGCCTTTCTTAATTTATTAAAATAAAAAAAGTTTACATTGCAAAATATTAAATCTGCTCTTTAAATAATTTCTAATAATGTATTAAAAAACTCCTAAAAGACAGTGACATTCTTATGAAGCTTAATGTTGAAGCTACTAGTAGTCTTCCCAACCATCTTTAAGATATATCTATTTATGTCAACTTAACTGATCAGGGTTGTTTTGTCCAGAAAAGGCTTGGGGGTTTCCCATTTTAAAAACAAAGCAAAACTATAGGCTACTAATCGTAATCAGCCATCAGACACCTGGGACCTAAACATTTCTATCTTTATAATTCATGAACATTTTCTTATTTTATCATCTTATTTCTATATGGATAGACTACTTGTACATTGGTTTGTGAAAAAAATGAAGCGATATTTCATCTTATATAACTACTTCTTGAGACACACGCAAGGTCATTGTTTTCAACAAACTGTTAGAGGAACAACAACGCACATGTAGGGTTTATGGCCTATTGGTGGCGGCCTCTGTGTTTGACCCTGTTGTAACCTCTGTACTGAGGGCTCTTATAGTTACCGGCATGTGTTGTGTGTGGTATATACCAGATTTCTAACTTCTTTTTTTGTTAAATTTGTGTCTTTGTTCCTTCGCTCTCGTCTGTTCTCATTGACCTCACTAACACATTATTAAACGAGGGACAATTTCAGCAAGACATTTACAGTATTTGCTGAGGAGATGTACAGCAGTGACAACAATAAACGTAATATAGGCCTTATTTATAGGATAGACTATTCCTCCCTATTTATCTGGCCTTCCCTTTTCCTACAGTATTGACCTTCAGTTTTGTTATATTATTTTGATTACATACTGTAAAACTAGGACAATAGTACTTCATAGTCCTTAAGAGAGATTGTCACCATAAAACCCATAAATTGCCAATCAAGAGGAAATACCATCAGCTATGTGAAACATTATGAAACATATTACGACAATATTGCTTTCATCAGAGGCTGTTTAGCTGCCCTCATTGAATGTCAGGTTCAATGGGTTCAGCGAGAGGCTGAGACACACTCACACATGTCTTATCTCCGAAGGGGACTTGATGCTGAGCACAGCAAAGACTCACGGTCTCCATTAAGAGTTGATGAAAACGTATGCCCAGGAGAACAGTGACGCGTGTCCACGCAATGACTTTGTAACCCATCACTGTGTGCCAAATGTTATGCAGGTATACAATTAGATGCAATGGTGAAAGAGGCTGAATGCATGACAAGTATCTTTCAAAGAGCTATTTTTTGGGGTGTGGATATTAGGCAAATTGTGTGTTCCATTGATAATAGTTTAACTAATCGGGCTGATTGTACAAACATATACAAGGCCTATGCTGAATGTTTTTTTATTTTTACTCTTTTACCCATACCATAATTGTGTTGATGTAGCGTACATAATGTATAACTTTGTTATGGCCTCATCAATACCTAAATCTAACCCCTTGATAATACTGTAACGGCCTACTGAAATGTATAAAATAAAAATAAAACCTATGAATATCAAAGTGAGTATAGCTATATTTAAGTATAGTTATCACCTTAACTGCAATCTGCATTGTGCATTTATTTTATTAAGACATTGATCAGAAAATCAATACTGCAGGGCTTTCTCGATGTCATATGTAGCACATTATTATGCACGAAGACAAACACGTTTTTACCCTCTGTTGTGAATGTTTTTGAAGCAAGGTTCACAAAGTCTTGAAATATTGTGTCCCTCTTCAAATTTATTTTCTTATCTATTTTCCCTATAATTATTTTTTAAATTTGGTTTCATCTTATTGGTATTCCGTCTCTCGTGTAGTAAAAGTGAAATATGCTATATGTAGTACATTTAGAAAATCTTATGTCATTGTTAATTAATGTTTTAGATACATACTACAAAGCTTTTTGCAAATATTAATAACTAACTAATAACTAATCATCTGATTGTCTACACACCCATTCCCAAGGGAAATACGATCTTTAAAGTTACATATGGGACAAAGTTCCCACTGCTTTAACTTTCAACCCGATATGCATTTATATCTGTAACCAAATGTTAAATAACAGAAGTTGCCTCTCTTAAGGACACACCCCTTTAATTTACCTACTGTAATGGCAAACCTTAGCCCCCCAGGGGCACAGTATTGTATATTCCTGCATATATTGAGGTTGAGATCGATTGGGTGGAATGGTTTGTTAATGGAATGCCAGTTTGCATTACACAGATGACTGATCTTGGTATTCTGACCACCACAGATGGCCTGATACTTTCATGTTCACAAATGTGTCCTATAATGTCACGTCAAGAGGCTACATTAGATAGTGGGGATTTCTTATTTGATGATGCACAGTAAGGTGGAAAAGGAATTATATGTCGGCATCGGCATGGGAATATACTGTATAAACCAATGCATGTTATAATGAAGCTCATCCATAACAGCAAGCTATTTTGTAAATTACTGAGTAAGAATTGACAATATGAACATGGCTTATTTGTTTATATACTGTAGTCTTTTCTGAGCTGCAAATAAATAGAAGCAGAATTAGAAATGCATGCCCATAGTATGTGTTAGTGGATAGATCAAAGACATTGATGATTGTTTACTGTATTAAGACATAGTGGGGACATTCCATAGGCCTCAAACAGTAAAGACGACTCGTTAAATGCAAGTCACATCTTGGTTAAACAGTAACACAGGACCACTGAAAAGGTACCATAGACACCATAGGCAAATAATGAATTCTTCCTCATTACGCTTGTGTTATTAAACTCGATGTCAGAGTGCAATGTGCATCTGCATTGACCTGGAATACGGGAAATATAAAAAATATCTATCAGTGGTAAACACACAAATGCAGCAGTTTAAAAATAATAGAATAGTAGGATACTAATTTATATATATTTTTATTTATAAAACAATTTGTGGTTTATTAGTTGGTAAAGGTAACACTATGCTAACAGCTCAATATAACAAAAAAAAATATCCCTGAATATGTATTAACAGGTGTAAACATTTTAACACTTTGCATATTCGCATATAAAAAATATGTCTTTCCACATCCAAGAATATCGTGAAAGATTTGAGCATTTAGTCATCAACATCCATTAGACACCACTAGAATCTTCCGGCATCAATTTATCTTCCTTTTCCCCTGCCAACCTCAGTGGCTTCTTGTGTCCTTTTATGATGACGTAACCGCAGAGAGTGAGCGCTGGTCTCTTTGGCCAAGCCTGCCGGAGGTCACTGGATGGAGTCGTCATAGATTGTTTCTAAAAGAAATACAAAAAACACTTGTAAAAGAAATAATTGATTATGACATACATCCACAGACGAGGTTTCTACTCCTCAGTATTTTGCAATTCAAGAAAAACTGTTTCAGAGAAATGCTATTCTCTGGGAAGGGTGGGGGGTTCATACAGCATTCTAAGATTTTATTTAAAGTACATTTAATGCTGGAATAAATGTAATTGATGACAGCACACTCTGGTCTTAAATTAATCTAATTGACATTGACTAATTGTCAATGTTTTTTTTAAATTGTTTTGTTACATATCAGTTTATCTGCAGCTCATGCTTATAATGAAAGGAACCCTGATCTAATATTCTGTACACCAACAGTACATTATGGCCTATGAAACCTACAAAAGGTTTACTTTTTTCAAACAAAATATTACATTAAATCTGTTGATTCAGAAAAGCTGACTCACCCTACACAGCGAGACAACAATAAATGCAGGGATGCACACCACTGACGCTAAGATCATCAGCGTGGACACCACCGAAATCCACGGTGAAGAAGGGTAGCCATATACGGGCGTGAAAGGAGGCATTGCATACACTTCAAACAGCAGAGTCACCTGGGGAGAAGAAAATAGCGTGAAAAAACACTGTGACGCATTTGATTGAACAATATGACATTATACATAACAATATACGGTATAATAATATAATATGGTGTATAATAATGTAGAGAGGTGCACCTCCCCAGCAAAAGGGCACGTAATATAAAGCAAGAGAGAGGGCGGACCTCCAATGTTGTCAGGCGGAAAAGCCCCGCCTGACAACACCAGGGGACAAATCATAATGGATACTACCTTTGTGGTTGCTGTGAGGCCCAAGATCAGGGCTATTAAATTACAGTCCCGGAGACCCACTGCCCTGCATGTTTTAGATGTCTCCCTGCTCTAACACACCTGTTCCATATTAATGGGTCATTAAAAGGCTTAATGACGCATTCATTTGAATCAGGTGTGTTGGAGCAGGGAGACATCTAAAACATGCAGGGCAGTGGCCCCCAGAACCAGAATTGGATAACCCTACTACCCTAGATTAACCCCATGCCTCCTTTGCTCTACACCCTGAGACAGGCTAAAAGATTAACCAACTGGCAACATGGCAGACACCACTGATAAAAGAAAGCCATTGACACCCTCTTGCTCCATATGCAGTGTCTCCACTCTTACTCTGACACAAGACACTGGAAAAGGACGTGTTTCGGTACTTATTTATTGGTACTTCTAAATATGGTGTTTAGAAGTAAAGTACCTAATTGTCTTCTCGACGAGCCAAATGCCTAGAGGTTTTGGGATTCCTCAACGAGGAAAGCCTGGCCTACGGCTGCGACACCATTCGACCTTGCATGACAACAAGGCAGACAGGCGCCAGCGGCTTCACTAAAGCAAGACAACGCCGCTCACGGCGGCTGCCATTGAGCCCCAGCCGGAACATGGTCCACAAAACAACATGTGGCAATGCAAATGTGACCCGAGGCTGACAAGCAACCTGCAGCATCACGTTTAACCTACAGGGGCAGCACGCTGCACACCGGCACCAACAGCTACTGTACTCAAATGTTCCTCCTTATTCCTGAAGACTCAAAAATCTGTTAGCATGTTTGTGTGACACTATATTCCTCATATATGCAAAGTAGATTTGAAAGGTTTGTCTACATAAATTACTTTTGTATTGAAATATATGTTTTCTGTTGTTCATATATACCAGAACATATCACTCCCCTTAACGTCTCACTCCTGCAGAACATATACCGATTTTGAAGGTACAATTATTCAAATATAATTTATTAAATAATAACATAGCATTATAGTATAACCTAACTAACTAAGGTACAGTTTAAGCTATAGAACATGATAAGGTTTCTTCTTTACCTAAAATAAGAAGTGGTGCTCCTGGTGTTGAATTATTAATTATGAAAATTCATAAATTCTAAATGTAAATGAGAAATTATATTTTGAACCATAAGTAGTACGACACCAGCCTGCAGTAACCAGACCTAATATTCACTTGTTGAATACGGTCTGGCCACGGTCTATTGGGAAGTGTTAAAGGCAGGGTTAGTAATTATCGAGAACGTTTGCTAAATTCAAGCTCAAATCAAAACAATATCCCTCCTCGGCACCGCCCCAAACATCGAAACACACGGCTTTTTTTATGTTATGTTCCTATTGACGGAGCCAGGGCTGTGTAGATTATTTTTTCAACATGCACAGAGAATGGTAAACTAGTGAAATGCGAGGAGATATTTTGTGAATTTGACAAAAACTATTATCTTACAATTAGCTTGCAGTAGCTGATTCTACCTTTAACAGTCATTGCCACATACTGGGCATAGCGCTCTAGTTAATTTAGAAACTATCGGACAGCCTTTAACCAATCGGCGTTGCTAAAACAGTTTAGATCGCCTCATCTAGCTATACTACCATTTCAACATGCTTGATTTCAGCATCATTTCACTAACCCACCCAGATTGGTCCGCCAGCAGGGTGTCTGTGAAAACACTAAAGCCAATAGGGTTTCCAGACGCCAATCTCAGCAAAAATAATTTAGCTGACAACAAGTTGGGCGGGGCCAGGCTGGTATGACACTACAATTTAGATACAAGTTACGACAATGTTAGGACCATGAACAAGCTCATATGCAGCTCACCAAGCAGATGATTGGCGTGAGAAACAGCCAGCAGTACTTCAGAACGGGGAACGGCTTATATCCTATCATGTCCTCAACGTTGTCATAGAAGCGGTCAGCACCTGAAAAGCCATACCCAGAAGACAATGAGTCAATTATACAGAAAAGAGCTTGATATTTTGATGAGGGTCAACAGGGTAAGCCTTTGTAATACAACAACATGTTACATTCTGGTCTCTAGTTGACCCATCAGACATTCATATCACTTTGAAATGACAGGTTTCATGCATCAATGCTACATGTGTTGTTGACATAATACCAAGCAAGTGCAGCAGAGAGGAAGTCAGACAACGGGTTTAATGAGTATCCTCAAACATGACCGATGACTCCAGAGAGTACATGGCATAAAAGCCTCATCTTCAATATCAGTGACTCAGAATCAACAGTGAAGATAGAGTAGCTGAACCCTGCTGTCAAAGATAAGAAAAATATATCTAGCTGTTTTAGTAAAAGCTTCCCATTACAAAATGTATGCGCATGTGCTCATAGGAACACAAATAATATACTGTACGTACTGTATAGTATATTCTGCTGCAAGTAGGGATTCTGCTGATACAGAGGACAATGGTGACAATAAGGCCTCGATATGTTTGAAATTAGCGATGACAACTCAGCAGTACAGCCAATAAACGACAATGACAGTATCCAGCAGGGATCACTGTTTAGCATTGTCTTTGAAATCACAGCATAAATGCTGCGAGGCAGAAAATAGGAAGGTGTCCGTGACCACAATTTGGTAGGCTAGTACAGCAGCAGTTCAGTTGTATCACACACCGCGGTGCTTCGACGGCAGTCAATGATTAGCCTACCGTAGACCCAGCCGACGACCACCGTCTCAAAACAGGCAATGATCAGCAAGCTGGTTCCGCTGGGGCCATAGGTGTCGATCAAGCCAAAGAGGACAATTCCTCCCTGGATTCAGATGTATAAGTAAATGGGTAGACAATGAGACCAAGGTAATATAAAGTGCAGCTGTCATTAAGGGATGATGACACTTAACGCAATAATAACAGTGTGTAGCTGTATAGTGTAGCATCTCTCTTACAATAACAGCAAACCACGTAGGTATTAGGTACACCCCTCCCACTTGTTACAGGGGAGGGGTAAAGCATGGGGTGAGCTGTATGAGTATAGGAGGACTGCAATAACTACACAAAGAGGAGTCCCAGACATTTACATTGCAGTAAATCTAAGCACTTTCAAGCATTCAGGCAACAGCCCGAGATGTTCCCTCATTTGTTTCTATGGCTTCTCACTACCGCACCCCCCAACGGCCTTCCTGCCGCTCACCTCACTAACGATTGGCAGCCCCAATAGAAAGCATGTCACAGCAATGCCCAGGACCAGGAGCTCCCGCCTCCGTGGCCTCCTCAGCTGATGGGGGAACATGTCTGTGATGGCTGATGCCAAGCTCTCCACACACACAAACTGTAAGGAGAGCAAGGCCATGTTATCACAGCTGCGTGTGGTGTAGCAACAGATTAAAGGGCCTGTATGTGATATTTCAAACACAAATATAGCAGCAAACAGACGTTTTCTGTGTAGAGATATAGTGGAGTAATGGGGTCCTGAGCAGAGAACGACATCACACTCACTGTGTGTGTGTAATCTGAGATCCTCTGTTTACGTAGCCTGCACACATGTGCGTGTGTGCGTGCGTGCGTGTCTGTGTGTGTGTGTGTCACGGATTCGTTTTAACCTGAGATGCTGGTGCGCATAGTGTGACATCTAGTGGCAGAAAGTCACACAGAAACACTTTAAGGCTTTTCAAGAGTAACACACACACACACGCTCACGCACACACACACACGCACACACACACACACGGCGCATAACAATACCTGGCTGTCCAGCCCGAGGAAGAGCAGCATGAGAAAGAATAGCACCGCCCAGAAACAGGAGCCGGGCAGCAGTGCCAAGGCCTTGGGATAGACCAGGAAGGCCAAGCCAGGACCTGTGTTCAGGAGGAGCATCGGAAGCAGCCAATGAAACTTTCTGTTGCCATCTTAATAGCGGGGGTTTATAATTGATTAAACGTGTTTATCCCTTATAAACACTACCTAGGTATTTTTCATTCATCTTTGGAGACCAAGCTGTGTCCAATTCAAGGTTACGTGCTGGGCCAGTTAAAAAAATGTTTTGCCGGTTTATCTTAAATTTGAGGTTGACCCTTGAAAACCATTAAAAACCCTTAGAAACTGTCACAGCATACAGGGTATGTCACCAACATGTAAAGGTGAAGACACGGATTCTAAACAAAAGACGCCACCTTGTGGACAATAATGGTCATTGGCAGCTGTTTTTAACTATTCTGGCATTAATTAAGGCACAAAACAGTGGCTGGAAGGTAAAAATAGATTATTCTCACCGGAAGAAGCCACTTCTTCTATTGGCACTCCCATTTCATGACACATGAACCCCAGTATAGAAAACACAGCAAAACCAGCAAAAATACTGGTGGCACTATTAAGACAGCAGAGTGCTATGCAGTCCCTACAACACAAACCAACACAGTGTCAAAAACATTACCATACGCAGTATGAAAACATACACTATGAAACACCTGCGCGTACACTTACTTGTAGCAGTTATTGTTGTATTTGTTGTAGCTTCCCAGAGCTGTAAGTACTCCCTGACACACAGCGTAGGAGAAAAACACCTGTGTTCCCGCATCACGCCATACCTGGAGAGATAAGATTAGGGGGTAGAAGCAACAACATTAGCCTTGTCGAGAGCTTCACATCTCACCGTCAACACATCAACAAACATGTTTTTTGTTTTTTTTTCATCCACTGCAATGTAATAAAAAAAAACTGTTGTCAGGTCAACATGATAAAAAGCTGCACTAATGCCAACAACAACGGCGGCGCATTTGTTCCGCTTGTCAAAGCAGAATTGCATGCGTTTATGAATTTGAATCTTTCCGTATACATGAAGTGAACAGGCCATGTGGCGTGCGTGTTTGTTACGTTCTGGATTTGTGTGAGCGTGCAATGCAGTGTATATGCAATTCATGGTATTGTTCCGTCTCTTTTGACGTGCTTGTCTGCGGGCCATATGGCTAGCATTTGCGTTGCCACTACATTGCGGTGCTTAGCCGTCAATAAGAGACCCTAGCGCAGACCCCCACACAATGGGAGGTCCCTCCCTCCTCAGCAGGAATGTGACATCTACTCTACGACAAAAGACTGCGACATCTGGACTACTGGACAAAGAGTTCTTTATTTTAATGGAGTGCCCAAAAGCCATACCCACTGTACAGAGCACATCGTACTTTACAACACGCATTAAACAGACCCGAGGGTAATTAAGACTTTCTTTGGTGGAGAAAAAAAGCTGGCACGCTAACTAAGACTCATTTTAACCACATCTGGTTTTCAACAGTCTGGCATTGCAGTTCTACACTCTGATCCAAAAATTGCCTTGGCGCTTAACATGGGTCTGTTTGTGTTAATCCGCAGCTTCCCTGCAATCCCAGGCTCATCATTTCAGTGTGCCACTTTTCACATCCATGAGAATGTACAGTATCAGGATACTCATCAGTGTTATGACCACGTCCAGAGAGACTATGTATAATTATGTTTTCGCCTGTGACGGCAATAATTTGCTCTAAACTCCAAACAGTTAGATGAGATGGTCAGTCTTGAGACATGTCCTCAAAATATTGCTTTGAGTAAATATTCAATTTGGCCATGTATTGAGAATAAATCTTCACAAGGCGGAGAACAAATGCTGCGATAAAAGAAAAAGACCCACGTTAGAAAGTCTCCAGGGCTGTGGAAGAACATACTAGATGGGGGACAAAAACGCAAAACCTACATGCATATGTACACAAACCTAGTCAGCCACACAGACACAAACAGAGTGTGTGAAAGGTGACAAGAAAGATGTATCTTAGAAGATTAGCTTTAAACCTTTTGGTTAAAAGCTACAGTTCAACTGCAACTGCCAGAATGTCAACAGGGAAGGAAAGGGATATGGAATTAAACGTGTGAAAGCAGGTAAATAAATAAATACTGTGTGGTGTTTGTGTGTACTGTAAGTGTGTAAAGAGGGATACACAGAGAAACACATACTGTACATGCTGTCCAATAACCAGGCAATCATGTCAGTTGGGTATTTGAATAAACTGTACTTTTTATGCTGTTTTATACCATATAACACTTCTCAAAATCCTGACAAACCAATCCTGTCTGTACTGTGGTAGATAACTCAGTCAGTAAATTAGTATAGAGCACATTAATCAGTTTTAGCTGCCAGGGGCCCAACGAGTATGTAAGGAAAGTGCAGTGTGCCCTTAACAAATATACAAATATAACAGTAATTGTTTTTAATACGGTGGCTTAGCGTCTTTGGGAAATACATTCCTAAAAAGATTCTGCAGCAACTTGTTTTTACTGCTTTACTCTTGTTTCTAAGAGACAAAGATTAAAAAAGGGGGGGTGTTGCCTTCTGCTGAAGAAATAACAGCCTGTATTCACTCTTGTGAAGACATGTAACCTAGTACAATGGGCTCAATATGTTGTGTGTCTCGGTGTTTCACAAATAACAAACATAGGTTCCTTCTCAATGTCTGACAATTTGATTCAAAGCATCTTGTATAAATATTGGAAGCCGACTAGGATATTGTTTTCATCACGGGAAGGTTCCCAGCTGTAAAACTAGCTAAGCTGACACACACTTAAAAAATTTGCTAACATTTAATAAATGTGATGTATGATGGCATGGCACATGGCATACTCATTTGATATTATTTTACATTGTAACATACTATTCATGTATTTTAGGAGCAGATATCTTGCTCTAGTCATATACTGAAGATAAAAATAACTGTTAGTAACACCGGAGACTTGCCTATAAGGACTTTGGTAATGTTCTTTGTTAGTGTAACATGCTCTTCCTATATCCCTATGTGGAACTGTGAGGCCTTCCTGGAGGGTCAAGCCTTACCAGAGGGTCAGTGAGCTTGCTGAGGTCTGGCTTAAGGTAAAACACCAGGCCTTGTCCAGCTCCAGGGAGGGACACCCCACGGATAAAGAGGATGAACAGCATGAGATAGGGGAATGTTGCTGTGAAGTAAACCACCTAGAAAAGCACACAGGCACACACTGACAAACCTTTAATGTGCGAACCCTACCGTTGTAATGCACACCATGTGTTTGTAACATGTGTTTTCATTTGTTGCAACTGCCTTCACAAACTTTGACCTACTTGTTATTTTATTAGCATACTGTAGAGGAATATATAAACAATCATAAAACATGCACATTTCATTAAAGATAATACAACATACATATATTCTGTATATGTATGTACTGTATATTGCATACACACACACATATATATCTACATACTTTAATTGTGTCTACTGTATATATTACATGTTCAAATGCTTACACTGAAACATAGTGTAAGTCTTTTCTTCTGGTCGAATCTCACCTTGCCCGTTACCTTGACTCCCTTCCATATACAGAAGTAGCAGATTATCCAGGCAGCGAGTAAACACAGTGCTAGGTCCCAGTGCACATGGAGCAGAGACATGTCACCTGACATCTTTAAAACACGGTAGCTAAAGATGAAGCATTCACACACACATACACGCACACACACACACACACACACGTGCCAATGGTCAAATGTAATTGCAACATGCCACATATACATAATGAATAAGAACCCACACAAAACCCGATAGACACGCTGCTTTGAAAGGCACTGCTAATACATTTAAATGTGTAAATACACAACTTCAATGAGGCATTGTAGCACACGTTAGCTGGTTACACTTATAGTAAATACACTGAGACGGAAATATCTGCATTCATAAATTTGGCATATGTGAGCTTGCCCCATTCTCGTCTTTATACTGCGGCAACATGAACACATACTGACTTCATTGAGCTCATCTAGAAGATTCACTCGGTATTCTTGGATATCTTGCAGCATCTGCTCTTCATTCATTTTGCGTGCAACAAAATATTGCACAACATCCAGTGCTAAACACTGTGGGAAAGGTGAAGGTTTGGAAATCACTTTCAGATGTTAAGATGAACCTGGAGCGGAATACGTGGAACCTCATGGAATGCTGTAACTGGTTGAACTTGTAGTTGTGTGTCTTACTGTTATGTGATGATGAGCTCCTTTAGGTGTTGTATGGGTGGTCTTGGTTTAACCTGTTTCGTGTGAAGCATTGGGTGTTCAAGAGACATCAAAACATTCTGTCCCGCTGTTTCAGCGTTGTATGGAAACAGTTTGAAAACGATGCATGCAGAGTTGTTAAAGAAATGGGGAGGGAGTCGGCTGTGGGTACAGGCTACATGCACATGCTCTGGGGAGCAAGAGTCACATGTGAGGGAGGGGTTGGTCATGTTCTCGTGTTTGAAGCCAAAACATGTGACATATAAACCTTTGTAGCATACGGTTTCTGAAGGGAGGTGTATTTGTTTGGATGTTAAATATCTGGCCGGTGCTTCTCAATGTGTCTTGGAGGGAGATACATTGCGTTTCTCAGTGAGAAATCAACCTATTGTCTCACGTTTGTATTGTGTTTTGGTTGAATTGTTTGGCTTCTGGTACCTGAGCTTGAGAAAGACATGTACGCCATTACCCTAAAAGGTGTTGGGATGAGATGTCGAAATTAATTATTTTATATAACTGTATACTATACAGGCTGCTATGCATGTTTACATACCATTGTAATGGGATATTACTATCAGGGCTGGCGCTTCCATTACGCAAGATTAGGCATTAATATGAGGCAACGTTTTGACAACTGGCTGATCGGCGTAAATCTGTAAATAAACAAATAAAACTAATTTGTTAAAGGCACGACAAGGCCAGTCATTCTCGAGAACGCTTGCTAACGTCAAAACTCAAATCATAGCTCAAATCAAAACAATATCCCTCTGCAGCGCCGCCCCACACGTTGAAATGCTTCGCAAAGCCAACAAGTGCCTTTTTGTTGTGAGCGTTGTTCAACACTATGTTCCTTTTCACAGAGCCAGGGCTGTGTAGAAGTAGGAATACCAGATTATTTTCTCAGCACACACATAGAAAGGTAAGATAGTGAAATGCAAGGATATATATGGTGAATTTGACAAAGTGTATCATTTTATAGCTGACTATAGGCCGGAGCGTATGCCTATGTATTTTATTTTATTTGATGGTATTTCTTACCGCCAGAATTCTTCCTCAGGTGACTTGATATGCTCCAACGGGTCTGTAAAATTACTGGAGACAGAAAATACAAAAACAAAGGGAAGGGTTAATCAATTGGGATTGCTGCGATGAATATTACAATGCAGGATTATGTGATAAATTATTCATTCTATTAGTTTATGGTGATTAGTCAGTGTGCAATAACACATGGACAACTCACATTCAAATACAACCCAAGTTTTGTCTTGGCACTAACTGCATTGTTATTTGTTCAAGTTGATCAAACTCCACAAGTATGACCAAATTAATTAATTAAAATACCTACAATTACTATATATGCCCGTTACCATGGCAGATATAGTATTTGTAGATATTTGAAATAATTTATTTGAAATCAGGATGTTTGCCTTTTCACGCAAAGAAAGGAACTGCATTAAGTCCTTTTTTCTAAACTTACTAATCAGTGGAAATGTTGACCGAATAGTCGTTCTTCGAGCTGTCATTGTGAAGAAATGACCAGTTGGACTGAAACAAATGGGGGTTGCTGTACCTGCTGGAGCGATCGAGGCATGCATCTGGATCACAAGGAAAGAAATGCAGTGGGATGAAAAATAGAGGGATGATTGGCAGACAGGATATCCATTCACTTTTAAATTAGCAACGATTATTATTATTATTATAATTATTATTATTATTATTATTATTATTATTAATGTATTTATTTTACAATGTGGATGGAAACACCGCTAGTGCCAAATGTGTGTGTTTTAACCCATGTTCTGATACATTAGCTCTGTCCGTTAGGGCCCATTACCGGTATTCCATTTATTGTCACAGGTAGACCACGGAAGTGGGCTTTGGAAGGAGTTAAACAGGTAGAAGATAGCCCAGGCCAACACCACAATGTAGTAGATGTTCAGATAGACTACAATCACCTGGGAAGCAATCCCTACCCCTGCAGGACAAAATAAGACATGGGAGGCAGTGCAGGTCTCATAGCAGCATTCAGAGTTATTGGACATGACTTGACACAGTACTACAGTATTTAACTGACACAGGGCTAGCCAATTATGTATTGCAGTATCTATAAGGACAATTGCCAAATGAACCACCAAAAAGGCCACACAGAGGACATCTATATTACTTGAAAATGAGTTCATATAATGTATTTATTAATGGTAGAAATACAGTTTAGTCAAAATTAGGTTAGCTTGTTCGCAAGACACATCTCCAGCCCTCCTAAGAAAGCAGGAAAGGAGATAAAAAGGCGTAATAAAGTTCTAAGTGCTATGTTCATGAATCATATTCATTCATTTGTTTTGCTAACTACATATATCCTGTGTCAAACAATGGACAAATCCTTAATTTGGCTTGTGTAACATGATAACCCTAGTTTTTACCTTCGAACATGGGACATATCTTCCTCCAGGCTGTGACCCCGCTCTCACTGGTGTACTGTCCCAAAGATGTTTCCAGAAAGAACACGGGGATCCCACAAAAGAAGAGGAAGACAAAGTATGGGATGAAGAACACGCCTGTAAACACAGAATGCTGTTAAGAAGGCCACCGTGTGTAAACATGCACTTTAATACTTTAATTCAATACAACCTCACCTTAGGTTTAACGAAGGATGTGTGGCATTAGGCTCTTGCAAATAGAGGATAATGTTAAATTATGTTTGTATAGAAGCATAGAACAGACCATTCTCAATCAAAATAATTAGTCAATTGACGACAAAGAGCTATTGACATACAGTATTTATAAAGAAAGAATACTGTAAGTGCATACTTTGCTTGACCTGACATGAAAATATACCCAGAGATGTTCAGGCATAAAGCCCTGAAGCCAATCTCTCTCACTCGCACTATTCATACTCATGACTTCCCCTCATTTCATTTCCTTTATTATATATTTTTTGTCAGATTCATGCACAAACACGTTGCTTGTCTCCCTCTCAATGTACTGGTATCCAATGACTGCCTCACTAAAACTAATACTTTTTTGCTACTGTGACTTGCTACATTGAGGATGTTAGTTTTACTTGCCGGACGATTAGGGTATTTTTTTCCTGACTGGTCCGGGAAAACAAACTACCTGTCAAGCACATACATGCATGCACACACACACACAGCTGCTACTACTGGTTCGTAAATTGGCTTTGCAATGAAGAAAACAAAACATTCAAACTAACCCAATGTGGGAGAGATGTGATTTTGATAGGTGTATAATGTAACAAGAGTGTCTTAGTGTTTAATCATTTTTGATATTACTGTAATTATAGATAATGTAGATAATTTCTGTTACTGTATGCTTTGCCAAGTAGAATGTACAGTACTCATCTCATTAAGTAATTTCATCTCCTTGTGATAGAGCATTACAACTTCATATAAAGCTACTGTAAACTCCTTGATTGTGTTACAGGACCCCCTAAACCCTTACAATTACCAAACAAGGGCCACTGTTTATGTTTTGAAACTCAATCGTACACAGACGTGCACAGGACTGTAAGAGTGTATGTGAGCTGTAGGGGAAGGATTGTAGATGAGCCACATCATGGAGGTACAGTATCTCACAAAAGTGAGTACACCCCTCACATATTTGCAAATATGTGAGCATATCTTTTCATGTGACAAC
>JAODUK010067888.1:0-16839 GCA_027564635.1 Typhlichthys eigenmanni
CAGACAACACAGCTCTCAGGATCATAGGGACACACAAACCTCTCCACCACGATAAGGTGATGGTTCCCGGAGAGGTTACATATTCCATTGCATGGAATTGGTCATGTAGCACATTGGGATTTCCTTTATTTTAAAGTGTGTTACAAATAAATTGTATTATTAATATTATTATGTAAAATGCAATGGAAAGTTGGTTTTGCTGTGAAAATGTTTCGCCTCTGAAAAGCAGCTTTTATACCAGTTAGTGCGTTTGCTTGCATAGGGGATGCAATGGCAGGAGTCTTCTGAGCAAACGTGTGTGAGAAGACACAGGCAAAATATAGACATACTAAGAGGATTTGCTTGCACTGTTAAAATATATATATTTTCCATTGTTTATTGTTTAATGTCTTCTTCCAGTTCCCTACGAGTAGCTACTAAGGCTTTAATATAATTAGAGAGTCGTCATTTCCATTGCTTTCGGTCGCTGCAACTTATGTTTAGCGTTTTATGTTTTGCGCTGATTGTGTGATCAGCCGCAAGTTTTGTACATCCAACGTAAAATGCGAAGGCACAGCATGTGTTATCTATGGTCTGGCTGCTCTCACTTTTGCACTGCACTCGATAATAGCGGTGGGAATTCTTCTGTGCGATCTCTGACTCTCGTTCAGTGTAAAGAACCGGATCTTTAAATGACTCTTTTAGTTCTTTTGAGTATCTGTTGCTCAAGCTGGTGTCACGTGAGCAATGAACCGAAGATCCAGATCATTTAATTCAACTGAGTCAGTGTATCCTTATCATGTAAAGGATTGAAATCCTCATACTAGTAAGTTTGTCAGAGCTGGTTACATTGCATCTGGTTGTTAGCTCACCATTATAAACATTGCACTTTTGCGCTTATAACACGGAGATTACCGGTTCGAAACCAGAGTTTGACAAAATTTTACATTTATAAAATGTTTGGCTCAGTGGATTAATTAATGCAGAATATGTTGTCATAGGCTGCTTGCAGATTGCCATTTAGTAACAAATATAGGATGAACATTGCAGAGTGGGAGAATAATATGGTTCTTATGAGTCTCTTGCTCAATGCCGGTGCAGTGAGAGAGTAGAGGTGCTCTACAAGACTCTCAAAGACCCACAGACCCGAAGGGTAAAGACTCATACCCTGTGATTCTTGAGTCCTGACTCCTGTCCCTAGTAGCCTAGTAGTAGTCACGTGAGCAACGAATGATATATTTGGATTTTTTCATTAATTTGGGTCATTGTCTCTTATCATGTGAACAATGAATGAAATACTAAAGATTATTTTCACTCAAATTGAAATGTGATTTAAAACAAAAGAGTAGTTATTAGGCTATTAGTAGGTAGCTGCATTAGTAACAATATTTTTTGTTGTGCATCTACAGTATGGCGATCTGTGCGTTGGCAGAACACTACTAGAATCAAAGACTCAGAAGACCCGAATACTCATTTGCACGCAATGGAATCATGAGTCCTGAGTCAGTAAAAAAATGAGTTAATTTTGAACAATTCATTCGCGACTGAATCATCACTACTTGCTAACGTAGAGTATGTACATGAGGCCCTCAGTCGCTCAAGCTGGTTTCACATGAGCAAAGAATCAATGACTCGAAGATCCAGATCCTTGTTTGGGTTGTAGACAATAGCTGGGTTTTCAGCGCATTCAGCTGGGTTTTCAGGTCATTCAGCGCGCAGTTGTGTTAGCTACAATATTGTTTGTGTCGTGCTTCTTCACAGACTCAGAAGACCTAAAGACCCCACTCCCATTAAAAGCAATCCCGAGTGAGTCCCGAGTCAATAGAAAGTTTAGTTCAAAACGAACGTTATGTTCAAAATGAATGATTCGTTCGTTCTCGACTCATCACTGGTCAGGAGGCAGTACCATGGCAGAGAGTGCATTAACTGGAGCATGCTACTTCTCAGAGGCTCTGCTTGGTGACACATAGCACACTGAAGTGGGGTATATTTGTGTGGTACAGCTGTAAAGCTAAAGATTGGAGGATAACCATCAGTAGTTAGGATCGGTTGTTTGAAAGAACAAATGATATATTAAAAAGTAATGTCACAAAACAACCAAATTAGCACAGACAAAAATAATATAATTAAAAGTTGAATTTATTTAGATTTGGAGTAAAAAAAGGTGAGTTTTTTTTTTTTTTCCGAGTCAAAGCCAGACTTCCCCGGGTTAAAAACGTAGAACATTTCAATGAAAGTCACCAGCCTTGGTAAATGCTAATATTTATCATGTCAACACCTGTCGCATGTCTGCCGACATCTGTGTCCATTCCGACTTGTTAATTTTTCATGATCATCACATTTCTTCAGAACAGACAGAAGCTCAGGCTGTAATAACCCTGAGGGTTGTTTAAGTCCCATATTAGTCATCTACCCTCGCTCTCCACACTCCCGCCAGTCTCGCGGGTTATTGAGTATACGACTGCAGCTCGGCACATCATTACAAAATTACTGATTATAGGAGTAAAGCGATACAAATGAGGAGGTTTGCCTCTGAGGGTTAATTGGCAGGGTGTAATAGAGGGGAAGTGAGATGTGGGACCTTAATTGTGTGTTTACTGCACTATTTATTGTCGAGCACCCCCCCTCCCACACACACACACACACACACACCCTCTCCCCTTCCCCCAGGGCTGGTCGCTGATGAGGTAAGCAGTGCTTTCTGCCACCAGGGCTGCTGGCATGCCATCAATCCTGCTTCAATAAGGGCACACAGTGTGGGAAGTGAGAAGAACACAGAGTTTGTCTCCCAGCATGCCATGGGGGGAGGGAGGGTACGGGGGTGGGGGGTGGTACGTTGGCAGCATAAATGACTTTCACACCCTGACAGATGCGAGTTTAATATTTTACAGTATGTAAGAATAGCCGTAATATTAGGATTTGTACCTTATTCAGCATGGTTTTGTTTAGTTTTTTATTTTGCAGTAGGAGGAGAAATTAAATTGCTGAAGGGTGGGGTTTGTTTCAGATATTATGCTCGACAAGTTGAATCTTTTGTTAGATGTTCTGTATGGTGTGAGTTTCTGTGTATCATCTAAAAGACTAAGCATGGCTTAGAATATTGACTGATAAGAGTTACACGAGCCTCCATAACCAACTTATTGACCTTGTGGTGTTGGGGGATATTTGTTAAAATTTCCAACTGTGAGATGCAATTTTCCACGCGAGGATGATAGCATGGAATATTAGCTGAAATGATAGCAGTGCCGATGGCTGAGATGAACATGAAGATTTATGTCATATTTAAAGAATTTCATGCTGTGAATCAACAGATGCACAAACGTTTGAGCAAGGACGTCCTGGTGCTCGTCCATTATTTTAAACTAGTTGCAAAATCCATATTTATTTTTTCATTTCTGGTTCAGTGTTTGTAGGTGTCAAAAATGTGTCACTTCCTTCAGTACACTTGGCTGAGGGGCAAACAGTCAAGAGGGACCAATCTGAAAAAAATATATAAATATATCAATTACATATCATAAATTGGTATGTCTCCCACGATGCAGCTGTTCCAGTGACATTCTTATTTTTCATCTGACCGTGGAGTTTGAGAACGTCCACAGATTTGCCAAAATTTTTAATAAAGTAGCAATATTTCCACTGAGGTCACATAAACATGTTTTGTATGACATGCAGTATTACAGGCCTTAAATGGCTCCTGAATCCAACCTCATATTCTATAGTATATAATGCATTAATAGCATACTGTATTATCCATAGTAGTAGCTAAGCCAACCATTTGAAAATGGATAGGCACATTCTGTACTGTACTGTGCATATACTGTACATACATGATTTTCATAATGTTATGATGAAATAAAAATAAAATGACAAGAACATTAAACTGTGAGGGCCCTATCTTACAAATGTGGTATCTTTGCTAGTTTAGGACCTACAGTATATACGCAGTTATCATTTTCCCATCCAGCACCCACGTTGTTGCTATCAAAAAGTATCTGCAAATAAATATCATTTAAGTAGGCAGCAGTTGAGTTCGATGGTTACGTTAGACATGTTTTGAGATGAACTTACAGTATATAATATTGCAGCAAATGTAGGCTACATTATGCCTCTACAATAAATAATTTTACTGTCTCACCTAATAAAAGGAGGGGTGAGTTTGGTCATAAGAATATAGGCTTAACATAACCATGTGATCATTGGATTTGTCTTTGTATCCTGCACCTACTCAGATTTTCATCATTTTTCTCTTCACTCCTGGCAGACATTTATTTGATGCTTGAATCCAACGTCTTTGGCCCCCTCTCCAATCCTCTGGGGGTCTTATTAACGGAAATGCAGTTCTCCATGTTTTATTGCCAATGTTCAGTTATTTTTCCCATTGCTACTGCATTTCTTTCAGCTTACTCATAACTAAATATGTTTTCTACCTTTTCTCTTGAGTAGGCAAATTGGACTGAGTCCCTGTTATAACATTTTTTAATAGATTAAGACCTATAAACTGAAAATTTGTTTCATCACGGCCATTTGCTCTGTTTTATAATTACTGCCTGGACAAGGAATTACATGTATTATATAATTAAAATGAACTACTGTGATGTACAATCACAAACATACACCGTTAATCTGTTAATCAGTGCCATGCATGTATGGTATTTTATTCACACAACAAATAATATTTAATTTATTGTTTGAGGTGCAGTTTTACTTCTACAATATATTGGCACTTTCTGTAAAAAAAAATAAAAAAACATACCGAACGGTATGAGCTAAACCGTGACTTCAGTGTACCGTTACACCCCTTTTATATATATATAAAAATATATATATAAATATAAAACACATATATGACCTGTCATCAGTCCTATAAGCAAGGCTCCGGCCTCTGCAGTCTTCTTGATCCCACTTCGAATCTTCGAGGAGTGTCGAGACAGCCCCATT
The DNA here is from genome assembly GCA_027564635.1 of Typhlichthys eigenmanni. Lineage (NCBI taxonomy): Eukaryota > Metazoa > Chordata > Actinopteri > Percopsiformes > Amblyopsidae > Typhlichthys > Typhlichthys eigenmanni. The sequence continues at coordinate 4,918 of JAODUK010067888.1, forward strand.
AGTTCATTGACCCATGCCTGTTCTCAATCCTCAAGTCTTTTGAGACTTAGGATCCCCCAGGCCCAACACAGAACAGAGAGAACCACGCCCCTAGACGGCAAGCCTAGTTTTAAAGTTTAGGCGACATGTTGGTGAATTCCAGATGAATTGGAGACATGGCAGTATTCTGCACATCCACTATGCAAAATCTGGACAAAACATCTGAAACACACGAAAATAAGTGAATGGGATAGAGTCACTTGATCTGGAGACGTAAATCCAACTCAACTAAATCGTATCTCCAGTCGTAGTCACACAAATAGCCTCACTCTCCCCAACATGCCTGCAACAGAACCTTTTTGCAAGCACAAAACATTAACATTACCCGATTACAGAGCCTACAGTATTCTACATATGCACGCATCTATTCTGATTGTGATGGCGCATGTAAACCCCAGATCATATTAGGTGATATCACGTGTCACCTAATATGATCTGGAGCAACACAACATTTTAAAGTGTAACTGCACCCTAAAATGTTTCTTTTGAGCTGTAAACTAAGTAATAGGATGGAACTGTGATGAGACACATCAGAGCTGGTGATAATATTGACAAAATTCACATTTTTACATAAATCTGCATTTTATGTGCTAATAACGGATCTACACGTAATATTCGTTATGCATTTTTCTTTTCTTCCATGGCTTTGCTTATTTATTACGTAGTATTAAAGAAGCATTAAAAACTGAAGTTAAATCACATTAAATTGTTTAAGAGGGTTTTCTTGTTTTTATTCACAGGTGTATAGACGTTCAGTATAAGAGAGTAAGGTTTCAACAGCTTGCTTCATTCCTTAACACACAAGGGGAAGTTCACACATACCGTTGCTTCTGCAATTTTATTTTCCGGTCCAAACCTCTCTTGTTGTACACAGAATATTTAGTAAAAGACAGCAGGCTATGCTGGAATGGAGCAGTTCTAAGGTCTAAAAGCCTCAAAGCCTCTTGGATTTAAACTGTGCTGTTCATATTGCTATGTCTTTGTCCTTTACATTTAATCTGTTAAATTGTGCTTGTTTTCTTGTACATAGCAAAGGAAATGAAAGAATGCTAAACTGGGCCTCCTTGAAATGTACGCCCACATTCACATGCCTTCTCTGTTTGAACTCGGGGTTCAAAGTCCACCTCCACCCGGTTTTATCTTCTCCTTACCAGGGTTGCTAACTTGTTTGTTGTAGATGTTGTTTTCTTTCTTAAAAGGCAGTGATTGATTGTTAAAAAGCCATTAAAGGTACCATCCCCATTCCATCATTCCCAAAAATGCTTCTCTATTTGATATATATTGTCCCTTGCCTCTGACAAGCACCTGAATGATGATTTCATCCGCTGGAAAAATTCCATAATTCATCGTTATCACAACCAATTAAAGGCCTCCAAAAGCACAACGCAATATTGCAAGGGCTACGAGCAAAAACAAATAAACAAGCGCACTGAAGATCTTTTCCAGATTCCCCCTACCTACTGATTAATAAAGATAATTAAATTGGGAGCATAAATCACATCCACAGAAGTGGGCTTGGCTTTAATTACTACCGCAGGCCACAGAGTCCGAGCTGCACCACAAAGTCTTGGAAGCTGAAGACTTAATTAGAAGTGGTGCCATATTTACAGTGGGCTGCCCCTCCACTGCCACCTGAGATTTTACGTGATTGTGGTTAGATGGGGAGAGCAGAAAATGGGAAATAGAGTGGGCCTTGGTTTTGCAATTATGTGGTGGCTTTCATTAGAGGCTGGTGTTGTGATATGAGGGTGCTGTATATCACAGTGGCCTCTGTATCACCCTGGGTCTTTCTGAAGTACAGATGAACAACGAGGGTGGGAGTACACAAATGTCAAACTGTAGCACGTGCACATGGATGGACGTACTCTCACAGAAATGCAAATGCACGTGCACACACAATAATGCATGCCCATACCATGTTGTGTACTGTAATGCATTCAACATACATAGCGCTGGGCAATGTGACTGTGTAGAGAGTGACGATGCACATGTTTCTATTACAGATTGCGTTGTACTGGTTGTACCATGTCATGTGGTTTTACATACCCCTTTTCCACCAACGCAAACCTAGTGCTGGTTCTGATATTTAGTTATTTCTATTTAAATATATAACATACTGTATACTGCACTAGGAAGTATCACCCATCCATAAGAAGTATTGTAAGAGTATGTAAGTATTACATGTATGTAAGTATTACATTCCCCAGACAAAACATTAAATCCCTCTCCTTCTGAGGTGCTTCTACAGCTGGTAACATCCGTCGGTGTGGATCTGTCTATACATCTGCGTAAACAGGGACTTTGTAAATGTGTGTGTGTGTGTGTGTGTGCCCACTCCTGTGTACCAACAGTGTGCATTTGTGTGTCCACACAAGTATTAATGTGTCATCATGTGTCAGAGAGCATTCTCCACCTTCTCTCTCATCAACATCGCAACATCGACTTTGCTCTTCCAATCAGAGATCTGGTTGCACTGTGGGACTGGCAAGGGGGGTGAATAGGAGGGGTGGCCGCCATTTTTATGTCATTTCAGTTATGTATGGAGTCTGAAACACATACACACACATGCACAAATGCACACACCCGACTGTGTGTTTCCTTTTACACCTGCTTTCCTGTTTATCACACTCATCTACACTTCTCCTATCTATGGACCTGAGCCTGCACAGACAACTGATTGAGTGGTAAAATGTGTGTGTAGTATACAGTATATACTAGGGCTTTCCTATTTGAGATAAGCCAATAAAACAGAATACAACATGATCATATAAGCAGTGGGAATCACTTGGTATCTCAGTCCCACAGTATGATAGTATTCCTATACACAATTATGTTACATGAGGTATTGCAATGCTGCTACGATGTTGGTGATGCTTCTCTTAGCTTGTCATTTATATAAATAAAGGTATAGCTCCAACAATGTTTTAGACCACAAATACATTTTTTATTAATAAAAGTAAAATAAATACAGTATGATCTTAAATACATAAACCGTGTAGACACTACTTATTTTGTAGGGGCTTATTGTAGATTTCCTGGCATGGGTCATGGGTAATGAATGCCACCATGTTTACCCATTCTAAATAACCCTTGATTATTGGACTCTTTGTGTGGTATCAACTTCTGCTTACATTAGGTGCCACCAACTTAATTTATATAATTGTGTACTCATTTAACATATGTCAATATTATGTAAACACATGAAATATGCTTGCCAAAGAAATATGAACAATTGATATACCAATATTTCCTTTAATTCACAACACTTGTCTGTTATTTGAAAGAAGATGCTTGTGCTTAGATGGTTTGACATCATCTATGAGGCATGATATGGGCAGTACTGATTTCACAGAAACAGAAAGGAATGAGGAATAGATGTGCAATGCAATCACATATTTCCGCAAGTATCAGGATTGTAAATTACAGGGGATTTGTCAAAAGCTTACCCCCTTAAAATATTACCATTGCAAATCTGAACCCCTCACCTCTCCTAGTCTCGAGCTTCGACAACCTCTCTTAAGCCACAATTCAAGACATCGTTAGCTTGATTGATTGCTCACTTCAGACGCACTGCTTGGGAGTCCAAACTGGTAGGGGCAAGATGATTGATATGCCCAGAAGAGGGTGAGAAAGAACTCCGCAGAGACAAAGAAGTTGAGCTGCTGTGTTGTTGTCTCCCAAACTGACAGTCTTTTGTCACTCCGTGGAGAGTTTTCCACTGGCACTGCGAATGCATGAGCAGTCAGACAGCCCTTACACTTGGAGGGCGGGCGGCGTTGTCACACAGAGAGTGGAACTGCGTGGAAGTTAGCATTCTCATCCCACGGGTTGTTGTTGAATTCAGTCTCTGGTACACAGCGCAGGTTACATTGTGTTTTAATGTTGTAAAAAACTGTCTGCTTATTTTTCTTTAAGTGGAACTGCACCCTTAAATGTCAACAAAAACAAAAGTAATAGGATTGATCTGTGATGAGAAACATCAATGCCGGTGTTAATACAACATCGTTTTTTTTTATCAAAAGGCATTTTATGAGCTGAAAACAACTGCACGTCAGACACGTAAAATTCACCCCAGGACCTGGGTCGACCTGGCTGGTTTTCATTGGTACGCTCATTCATCATTAAAATAAAATGACGAGAGACAAATGAAAGTCAGTGTGATTCAGCGACTAGCAGCGACGAGAGACAATGGAAAGTCAATGTGATTCAGTGACTAGCAGCGACGACAGGCGACGTAACAATCGGCAACGTGAAGTGTGCGGGTACCAAGTTAAGTTAGGTTGGCTACTTGATTTTAGGACGATTATTTTGTCAACATAATCGTACCACTGGAATTTGTCTATATCCATATCCATATCTCAGAGTTCTTGTGTGTTGTATCCTGTTGCTCCTGAATAACCTCTGCCTCACAAGATCAGAACTTTAGTTTGACTTCACTACTAGAATTAGTCTGGAGAGCTTGGAAATCATTCTGTTTACACCTGTAAACCTGTTGCCAATCAGGCAACTCGAGTCGAGAACGACAATTACGGGTCCTACAACGTAGTAGCCTAGATGATACAATATATATTCAGTTTTATTAGAATTTATTAGAAGAGCAAAGGCTTTTCTCAGTGGAAATTTAAATAAGGTTTCACCCTTATCCTGACTTTTCTACTGCAAGAGTGAATAACAACAGACTTCTGGATCACAGGTTCGTCCAATCACATGTCAAGTATGTTTTTGAAAGCGCCTGTCCTTTTAAAACAGTTTCAATGGAACGCTCTCCAGATGGATCTGAAGTGTCAGGTTATGTTGGCACTGTACTGGGTTTGCATTTGGTTTCCACACCCTCTTGGTAACAATAAACCTATGTGCTATAGTGTTATCCTACTATAGCCCATCCTATCCGTTCTTTGGAGAAAGTACTGCACCTCTGTACAGAGAGGCCTGCTGCACACCTAAACACTGCATCATCAACAATTAGCATTATGAGAATTCTAGCATGATTGGACATATCCCTAGCAACACATGCTAATGATAATTGTAATAGCAGCAATAATTTCCTCCTGGATGTCTCTCCAAACTCACTCAATTGCAATTTAATTCCATCTTCTCTTATCCCTTCCTTTCACTCTATTGATCCTTGTCATTTCATTTAAAATGTCTGCGTTCTCTTTCTGCGCCTCACCCTTTCTCTCCCCCTCTATTTCCTTTCGTTTTGTTCAGTCATTATGACTTCCCTTGGCACAAGCTGGCAGCCGAGCAACAAATCAATGTCTCGTTTGAGTTTAGCACCACTTATATCATATTGTGCTTATTCCGCCGCTTGTTGTGCTGCGGGATGGATACAGGGCGTGATAAAGTGATGGCGTACTGCGACGTGCGTGTTGGCTGCAATAGACGGAGAGTTAAATCACCGTTATTGTGCTGTGCGCGGCTGTAGTGTTATAAAATACTGACGTTGAGTTGCCGTAACTCATTTAAATATCCACTGAGGCCCAACACTGCACTCTGTGATAAAGCCAATTAGAATTTGTTAACTGCTTGTTAGTTGTAAGTTTGCCCCTAAAATATGTAATTCGTTGTTAATCATTCAACACTGAAATATGAAGGGAAGCTGGGGTTGTTTTGGCAGCAAGGTTTATTACTGGTACTCAGTTGATCATATTATGTCAGCACTGTATCAGGGACAGAGAATTAGCCTACCAACTGCAAACTTCCAGAAAGGGACATTTTTTTTTTTAGTTTTTGGTGTTACATACAAAACATTAAAACCATAACTATATTTATTTTCATTATAATATAAAAAATAAAAAAATAAATAAAAATGTACATTATTCCAAAAATATATATCTTATTTTATATACTGGAAAAAGTTAAACCATGAATGATGTAATCTCCTGTTTTCGACATCTCTCTCTCTTAATCTCGTACATTCCTGCAACACACCCAGAATGCAGCAGCTTGCCTTCAATCTCCTCAAATGATCCAATATTATGCTAGAGCACTCCCTGCAGCCTCTGTTGGCTACTTGTGTATAGTATTCAGCTCTCTGTTACTTGTGCCAAAAGCTTCTGTGGGCTACATATCCTCATACTCTGTAATTGCTACTGCTAATTGCTCTATAAAACCCATCCCTCCTTCCTTGAGGCACATTTAATTATATTACTCATATCTCCCTGGAATATTGACACGGTGCTAAGGCTCTAATCCTCATGTTGTTGTTAATCTAGGTTATCATTGATAACCTAGATTAACAACATGTTACCTGTAAAGGCCCCTATGATAGGGGCACTTTACAGGCCGAGTGAAGTACTGCAAACATGGCGACGGCCAGCGCCATCACAGCGCCATCACACCTTGCCTCTTTCATGTGGTTGTTGTAAGCTTCAATTCAGAAGTTAAAAACTCATAAACTCATTACAACTTGTCATGCATTTAAGTCCGTGGCCAGAGATCTACCACGCAGACCAATTAGGAAGCAGTTGTTAAAGAAATTGACGTGTTGACATGACGTAGGCTAGTAATTGTTGGAAATCCTGTACGAGTTATCTAGAGGTGTTTTTTAGATAGTCTTCTTTTTATAAAATAGATACAGTGACATGGGGAAAAACATGACAGATTGTATTTACAAAGGCTTTGCTCATTGGCGCAGCGACTAATGTGAATCGAGGTTAAGAGGCTTGCTCCATTGGTAGAGTGGCTCTAGTCTCAGCCTCATCCATCCATTAGCACTACATCACATACGTCTGATACATCTCCACATTTAAGATAGAGACGACTTTTCGAGAATCAATATTCATTGGCTGTTAACATTGTCACTCTACAAGTCTATAGGCCTATCTATAATTTTGTTGCGACACTAGTGGGGTGCTTTATTTACTAATTGCAGTTGTTAAATGTATTTTAAGCAGTAACCATAGCTTACTTATCTAACATATCTATCTACAATATTGATAACAGCCAGATTCGTGTTGGTAAGTTTCACAATACATTTCTCTGTACAACTCTAAAGTCCAACTTTGTCATTGAGTTACATAGTTTGTCGTTGTGCATGTCGTTCTTGGCCGGACGACGATGACTCCCGGAAATGAGTTCCAGCAGGTTGGGATGTCTGCAATACAAACAATCTATGTACCTGTGTGTATAATACAGTACGCTCCCTTGTAACATGATGTAAAAATGATGCAAAGTAAAGGTCCATCAATCAAGGGAACCAAAGCTGTTTTCATACAAATGAATCCAAGTTGTGAATATCTTCACCTGTCCATTACACCTGCTCACTGTCTTCAAGGGGAAAGACAGCGCCGCTGCCATGGCTTAGTCTGGATATGCTTGACTAATCACACTTTGGCACGTGACCTGGCACTAGCCTAATTTGTTTGGTTAATCTGACGTAAACTCAGCTTGGCCTCCTCTATGATTTACTTGAGTAGGAGTGCAATATCGTGTTTCACCACACATTTACCATATACTTTGAGGGGTTTCACTCATTGTGCTAGTCTACTATGAGAAATGAAGACGAGATTGCACTAATTATATGCTGTTGCTGCGATGAATCAGCACAGAATTCCCAAAACTGTGAAATAAAATGTTATGATAAAAATAGCTAAACTACAGTATTTTGGAACATGCAACTGCCTGCGACGCTGGAGTTCTCAATTTCAAGCCCTTGTGCATGTTTAACCAGTCTGTCCCGACACGGGACGCAAATCTGTCTTCCCGGTGTAGAGCATGCCTTAGCAAGAAACGCTAAAGCCCAAGGACTAGGGGTGTTGGAGAGTGAGATTTAATTTAATGGTGCAGCTACCAGCCAGCCACTCATGCTAATAAATAGAAATGAATACAAGTTTTATTGTGAATGATCATTCTTTCTCAGGATGCATGCTTTGTTACCTCAACATTCCCGAATTCATGCCGCTTACTTTGCCAAAACAAATGAAGAGATGAAGTACATCTGAAAAAAATTTCAATTAGCAACTTACAACAGAAATATTTATTAGGTTTCTATATTTGGGTTCACTCTTTTTACCTTTATTAAGCTTTTATTTACCTTTATTGAACTTTACTATAGCCTTAATAAAATAAATCTACTAGAGCCCATACACAAATTCTGAACGCAAATCGAGGACTGCCCTTTGAAATATTTGGACATCTGACGAATAACAAAGGCTCAAGTCTTTTATATCCCGTGCCTTTCTCAGTGGTGTGCAGGACATTACCTTGACCCACATGATTTGCTCTGAACCTGACATGTTTGTCAGCCTCATCTGTTATGTTTACACGAGTTATTGCTGCTGTAGCCAGATATTTTAGGCCACAATTTGTTATCACACACACTGTTTTGACCTTGCAAGTTCTATATTTTGGAAATGACCCCTTGGAGCAAAGTTGTGAGACTTTATAGAAATGTCAACATATATTTTATGTAATTAATTTATTTAACACAGAATTCATAAACACATCTACACAAATGTGCTATAGTTCTCAAAACATATTTGTGATATTGATTTGCTGTAGAAAATGTGCGTGTTGATCTGAAATTGCAAGTACAAAAATTACCAACTTGCAACTTTAGGGGGCCCCAAGGTGGCCCTGCGAAGGGCCTTCATACTGTACAGATTGTATCGATTCCGCAAGGTGATTACTAAGTCAAGAAAATATTATTACATTGGTGAAATACATATATATTAAGGTAGGAAATATACAGCAAAAGGGCATATAAATACAAATGTTGTTTTGTAAATTGACGTGCCAGATGATTTGCTACACACAACTATCTTGGAAACCATCCATTGAAACCGTCCACTAACTGAAGAAGCACGGGCACTTTGAAAAAATACTTTGGTGATTGGATGAAATGAAGTGACTGTGATCACTGTTGGTTAACGTCACACCTAAACTACGCCCTTCCCTGCCAGTACGACGTTGCTTGGCCAGAGTCACTGTGGATTGGACTCAAGGTGTCTAATGAGAAATCAACGATTTCAAGCTGTCTAGACTGATTCTCAAGACGAACGCTAACTGAAGCTTGGGAGATCAGGATGGTTCTATGAGGCTAATTTAACCCCCCCCCCCCACACTGATTAAGATTCAGACACCGTCTAATAGCACAGGCCAGGTCCATATGAAAATCTACAACACATAACTATACATAACTGTATATAATGTAGATGTAGAAAACTGTATTGATCCCAAAAAGGGCAATTAATGTCCATCTTACACCATTCATCCACATGTACAACCTCTTATCACATGACATATGACATATGCGTTAAACACAGATCAAAACAAAAACAAGGTCAGTGTCGGACAAGATAAAAGTATTGTACAAATTTAAATAAATTAATTAATCAAATGAACGCCACAACAGTCACTCCTGCAATAATAATGGGAGTAATAATAGTAACAATAGTCTACACTGGGGAAGGGGTGGGTGAGCAAAACAAAAAAAGCTAATTTAATTCAGAGATAAGGTCTCAATCATTTATTGTGGACAGCACATCATAAAAACCACATTTATGTCAGGTAACAAAAAACAAAAAAAAGGCAGGTAGCAAAAATGTATTTCTCACCCTGACAAATATGTCCCTCTTTCTCTATTACTGAGCATTTCACTGGGGAGACAATAATGATGGAATGTACCATCAAAATATGAAAGTCACAAAAAAGTAGTGCGAAATGGATGGGGGAAAAAAAGCATGTACACGCACACACACACGCACACACACACACACGCACACACAGAATATGCAGACTGATCTAATCACAATAAACAGTTAACAGTCCAACAAAAGATTGCTTCGCCAGTGAGGAGCTGTTCATTCCCTTTCCATTCCTCTCCTTTTTAATCTCGCTGAGTGATTCTGAAATGCTGATTTGGATGTCGGACGGCAGCTTGAGGTCTTCTCTCGCTGACCCCACCAGACTTTGTTTTGTCTGGCCTGGGTGTAATACATCCTAATACTGTAAACCGCCCTTCTACTGAATTACTGTCAACTCGTCCCTCCCGGGGTATAGGATGCAACAGAACTATTACTTCTAATAGGACAACTGGGTCTCCATCTTGGAAAAACCAGCACACATAAGCATGCTCTCACCTAGATGTCACCACAGTCTGAGGCTGTTTCCCAGTGTTGATATCAGGTGGCATGGTGGATTTTAAAATTAACATTTATTTTTATTTTTATTTTACCTTATTTAAATGTGTGGATCTGTTATATACAAGCCTATTAGAATGCTACTGTAAACTAATACTGTTTTTGTCAATGTAGTGAATACCTACTCACTAGCTGTCTATTCTGTGTGGATGCTGAAATAACAATTTTGTGTTCCTACATAGCACTGGTAAATCAGAACACAAAGTGGTGCAGACCGCACCACACAAAAACAGTCCAGCTGGCAATACAACTGTGTCGTAAACTGTTAAATAACAGAAGCATGACTACTAATAGCGCAGGAGTTTGGAAACGTTAAAGTGGGTACTGTAAAAGTGTCGACAAGGGAAGCAGATGTGTAATAAAGTGTACAGTTGCAGTTCTACACATCACGCGTTGCCAAACACCGTATCATCAAAACCAAGATACAACAGTCGCGGTAAAGGCCAGATATGAATTATGTTAACTGAGGTGTCCCTTCTACTGTACAACATAAGCTATTGCTGCCCTGTGCCACGAGAGCTGTTTTAGTATTCATAGTAAAGTTATTTGACTGTCACATCGACATTTTTATGTGCTTTTTCTCTCATTACAAATAATTACAAGAATGAATGATATAAGGGTGAAAAAACACATATGCAAATGACTAGGCCATACAGCTTCACCTTATACACTATGTACAGTAGCACTGAATGTACTGAGATCATATAATTCTGTCCCTATACCTATTTATGCCTAATACATGCAACACACCCATGTTTACCATCCCTGCTTTCCTTCAACTCCCATTCCAGGCTTATGTTATTAGACAAAGACTTTGAAGCCTCTGTAAAAACCAAGAGCATTAAACATAGCCTATGAAACTGGCGCGCTTAAGCACATTGTTTATACTTGGTGAATAATCCCGCCTACTGCAGCGTTATTGGCCGGAACCTCCCGTAAACGTTGGGCTTTGTCTTTCATTGTTCTCCACGGCGCCGATGTGACCGTTTTAAAATCAGAGGCGATAACGGTAATCCTCATACGGCTCCTGAGGACTAGTCAAGTGTGTGCTGCGATAGCGTCTCTCTTACCTCCCTCACACCTCCCCTCTTTGTTCCACATTCTCTCTCTCTCTCTCTCTCTCTCTCTCTCTCCCCCTCTCTCTCTCACTCTCTCTCACTCTCACCTGATCTCCCATTCGCTGACCGGCTGCCGTTTAAGTGGTGGTTTCTCCGCTCGCTGGCAGTCCCCGCTGGACTTGACAGCAGCAGCGATGCACCCCACTATGAATGGTGTGGAAATTGCTTTCTGCCTCTGTCTGGCTATCGAAAGCTTAGCAATTTACACCTGGGTGTCCCCTGCCATCCGCTTGACACAGAAAGAAAAGCAGGGTGGAGAAAATAAGAGAGAAAGAGGGGACAGTACTGCGGTCAAGCCAACCGCCGATTTTATTTGCCTGGTCAAGTGAGCCGCTCATTTTTTTAGAGTGCGCCTATATTGTAAACATTACCGTACTTGCAAAGATCGTCCCTAAAGATTCACAGAAGCACAGAAGCTTACAAATAGCAGCTCGCGTATATTCTCTCCCCGTCACTCACTCTCCCACTCTCTCACTCTCCGTCTCTCTCTCTCACTCCCCGCCTCTCTCTCTCTCTCTCTCTCTCTCTCTCTCTCTCTCTCTCTGTAATAGGCAAGAAAGCTGTTTTAGAGCAAAGTTTAAAAATTAATAAAAGATTATTTATCCATAATTACAAAAATATAC
>JAODUK010067899.1:2418-16838 GCA_027564635.1 Typhlichthys eigenmanni
CCCCCCCCCCCCCCCCCCCCGAGAAGTTACAGACACTGAGGTGTGTGACTGGCACAGCGTTACAAACAAAATCCGCAGTGTTTTTGTAAAGCTGGTTTCAATTCCAGACACATGGAGGGAGTGTGTCTTTAATGTATTCTGGCCTGTATTTTTCATTTTGGTGAATTTGATTGTCTTCTGCTGGATAATTTCCATATTAAAGCTGGAGAGAAGATGCTGTCAACAAGAAATATCATTTTTGTGGAGGAAATAATGTGCACGAGCATCTGTCATTGTTGCAAGACTGTGGGACTGTTGTCTTTAGGAGAAGCCTGCAAAGGAGTAGACAGGGTGCTGGAATAAACCATAATGTCCTCAGAATCTGTTCAAACGCATCCAAACACATTCATCATGACCTGTAGTTTGTGCTTATGTAATGAGATGTTTAATTTCTATTCAAAGTTTTATGGTCTGGAGCAAACATTCGGTATCCTGGCTCCACCCGACTATACTCTCAGTTGAATTTATTTAGCTGAGATTATAGTCTGGAAACCCTGTAGAGCTAGATGAGGCGATCAAAGTAGTTGTAGCAACCCCGATTGGTTAAACACTGTTCAATAGTTTCAAAATTAACCAGAGGTCTACAGTAGGAGGAAGCAACTGCGAACACTCCCCAATGGAGCGTGGACTATATTCACAAAGTGAATATAGTCATATATACATACACTATATATACATTCACTACTCAAACCATGAGAACAGAAAAGCTCCATATTGAATAGTGTAACTTTAACAGAATGATTTATAAAACCAATTGTACAGTGCAATTGCTTGAACTGGTAAAACAGATCATGAGAGAAAATACTTTATAGACTTTTTCTGCATTAAATTATCATAATTTGTTAAAATCAATACATAAAATAATGGTTTTAGGATGTACTGTGTGAGCAATATTCCATCTCAATTGTGGTTCATTGAGTGTTATCAATTGTGGGACATTTTACTAAGGTGATGCAATCTTTAATGAGGGTGTAGCTAGTCTTTCTAGCTATTAATTTATCAAATTAGTTTTTTATATCTTAATACTCTCACTCTTTCTATCATCTCAACCTTGGCATCAAACACTAGACACACTACCCACAATGCAATGCCCCACAAAGACTCACCGCCCACGGCAACGGGCAGAGCCAGCTGAACCCTTGAGGCCTCATCTGTGTATGTGTGTGTGTGTGTGTGGGTGCGCGCGCATGTGTGTGTGTGTATGCGTAACTGTATTGCGCTGATCATATGGTGTTCACAACACACACAGTCATGCATGAAATGCAGTTTGCATTAACCACTTGATGATGTGAGCAGAGCTGTCAGGCATGTTTCTGCAGCACGGTGAGAGCATTTTGAACGTACTGTGAACCATTTTGCATCGTGTGATGTCTCCTGGGCCGCAATCTGGAGAGCCAGGGCAGAGAACCACACACCCACAATCTGCCTACATGCACGTCCAAAAACACACACTGCTCTCTCTCTTGACTGTTACTCACTATTGAAAACCAGAACGCCCACCAATGGAAAAGACAACTAAGACACATGATATAAACACACACAGCACTTTATATACAATCCAAGAGAGAGAAGAGAGTCGGTGTTGACAGAATGCTCTGTTTAGGAGCAGAAGTGAGAAGGCCTGACCTCTATTACAAGGGGCTTTGCTCGTCGAAAGAAAAGAAAATGCATAATAATAGCAACTTGTTTTGAGAAACACTTGGCGTAAACATACTAGAAACTATAACTGTAAACCCTGTATTAGGTTTAAATTATATCCAAATGATTGTAAGGCCTTTAGTTCCCTAGCTATGTGCAGTTAATAAAAATAAAAAAAGACAAAATTCACTATAAAGCAGTCAAGTCAATCAAAAACACATTTCTTTACACTCTTCAGTAATGACACATTATCATCAGTTCCTCCCACATAGTCACTCCTGGAATATTATTGTTGTTTAGTGTTACAGATAGGGTCAAACCTTCTTATAGCTAGGCCTCCTGCCTCCTGCAAGTCAGCAGCACATTCATGCCATATACCTTCAATAAATCCATTTGTCTCACACACCTCTAGTCTTAGCTAAATGCATAGGTTAAAGTTGAATTAAGTTCAAGCAAGCTAGTCCTTAAAGAATATGTTTAAGAAGCCATAAAACAATCATCAATATGAATATTCATAAACATGGAATAACACATTTTTAGATAATGATGATATATATTCACTGTAATATAAGAAATACATCATAATATTGAAAGTAAACCATAAAAAGATAATACGTAGAATACCACATGAATATTGGCATTACTTAAAAATCCCCATCACCGTGTAAGCACATTTCATAAGTACATTATTATATTGATAAAAGGTGATTGATTGATTGATTGATTGATTGATTGATTGATTGATTGATTGATTGTGCGCACACACAACACACAATCAAGTACTCTGTTTAGCCAAATACAGGAGAATATGACAATACACACATCGTACTAATTGACTTTTCAAAAGGAGGGTCTGGTTCTATGGTCTGGTATCTGGGGGAAGCCAGCAGGTGACCGTTCCATAGGCTCAACTTACCTGACACCCCCCACCCACTAGCCTGTCAGTCTCACACCCAGAGTAGCAGGAACACACATACCAGCCTGCTGACATTACTGAATTACTGAATTACCAAATGGAGGAAGGAGAGCGAGAGAGAGAGAGAGAGAGAGAGAGAGAGAGAGAGAGAGAGAGAGAGTGTGAGATGAATTGAGGGACAGAGTAAAGAAGGGTGAAGTAGATAAGCCTTTGCTATTTGAGAGTGCTGTACCTGTATAAAGTCAACTCTGGAGCATTTGTGTGCGTGTGCGTGTGTGTATGCATGTGTGCGTGTGCATTTGAGACAGTTCTTAAAAAAGCCTAATGGAGACTGCCCCAGCAGACCCTGCGTCAGCAACCTAGGCCGTATCTGTATGCACACACACTCTCTCTCTCTCTCTCTCTCTCTCTCTCTCTCTCTCTCTCTCTCTCTCTCTCTCTCTCTCTCTCTCATGCATTCACCAGACACGCAGACAGACTTGCCTGAAGTTTTGGCTTTAACTTAAGCTGACAGACAGAACACACACTTGTCAGAGTCTGAGAGCTAACATTAGGTAGATGCTAGTGCAACACACACACACACATTTGACAAGGTTTTCTTTTCCTTTCAGAATGAAAACAGATTTATGTAATGTCAGGACCAGGCAGAAAGGACAGACAGCATGAAACCAGTGGCAGTGTAGATGATGTGTCTAGACCAAATCATCTGGGTCGTACATCACACTGTTGAGAACGCAACATGGTTGTGTTTACAGCAGTGCTTCTCAAACTGTCGGATGAGGCCAACAGTTTGAATGAGATGTGTAATCACTTAAAGAATTATTTTAGTTTAAGTTAAGTTTAGTTTTAATATGGCTTGTTTATGTTGCAGGCTTATTATATCATGCTATTATTATTATTATGAAGTAGTAGTGACCTTGATTTGAGATCATATTTTCCAAATCAGTCATTTACAAATTTTGCATTGCATAAAATTACATTAAAAATACAGTATTAGTAACATACATTAGATACGAATGCACGTTTTATGTTTTTCCAAAAAAAGTTAAATGAAATGGTAAGAAAAGTTATTTTGATTCTGCGCCAAATAATATCATAAAAATATACAGTATGCTGCTGTGTGTGCTGGGGAAAAGGTAGAGTGGTGGAGTTCCTCCCTGCTGGGTCGATTTAAATCCCCAGCACAGTTCAAGGATACTTAAAGTAATTATCCTTCAAGGTTATTATACAGTACATCAGTTTGTATCGTTGAGCAACATACAGTCCTGTAGGCTTGCCTTGCATCCTCAATCACATGGCTGCAGAACATTCCGCATGTGGGGTATTAGTGTATCATTATAAGTGTATAATTATAGAGTACAGCACTACAGAGTGCGTCACGGTGAAAGGAAGAGTTGAGCCGTACGGCAAAACTCTCCCTCAATTTCCTAGTTGGTCTACATTAGCACCCTTATGGTCATGAGCTTTGGGAAGTGACTGAAAGAATAATATTGAGGATACAAGCGGACAAAATCAGTTTCCTCCGCAACGTGGCTGTGCAGACTCTCCATGATCGGGTGAGGAGCTCACAGCAGAGCTGCTGCTGCTCCTCTGCATTGAGAGGAGCCGGCTGAGGTCCCCCGACCCCCGACCCCCGACCGAGGTGTACCAGGCACGTCCGACTGGGAAGAGACCCCTCGGTAGAGACCGTTTTAGGTGACACGTTGGAGGGATCATATCTCCCAGCTGGCCTGGGGAGTGGCTGGGGATCCCCCCCGGGGGGAGCTGGTGGATGTTGCTGCAGACAGGACTGGGGTACCTGGGCTGCTCTGATGACGCTGTTGCCACCGTGACCACATTGGATAAGAGACCGGATGGCTCACAGTGGATGTAGCATGCTCAATTCACATATTCAGGTTCATGTCCAAGATAACATGAGGTCTCAAAGGGCTGTCCATGCACATGCCCCCCACCTCCACCTTATAAGCTATATGGAGCAAGTGAGTATGCAGGAGGAGCATGCCGGCTCCACACGTAGACCTGAATAAAAGATACATTTCGCCATCGCCCCAGGTCGTTGCTGTATCTTATCTCTGCCCTTCCAGCCCTGGTCATGGTGTAGTTCGCACAGATAGTGATAATTGCATTCCTGTGATTGGACCCTTTACTGCGTTCGATGCTGCAAGGGCTCTGTTCGAATTCCTCCATGATTTGCTTCAGTCTGGGAACCCTCCATTCAAAACCGCTTGACTGAGACCTGAACAGCAAAGAACCACCGGCCAATCAGCATCCAGGCGGGCTACTTCAGTTGATGCCAGTGTTCGGATAATCAACCCCCGTTTTCTTGTTCTGATTAGTTGACGGAGATTCAGTCACCTGCTAATAATTTGACATCTATTGGCACTACTTTAGAAGGCGTTCTCCTTGTGTGTGACTAGCGGTCTATAATAATTGCTTTAGCTTAAATGTTTGTTGTTGTTGTTGTTTTGGTATTTGTGCAATTATTTTTTTCATGTATTGCCACCGTGTGTATCTATTCTAAGTGCACGTGTGCGCGCGCGCGCGTGTGTGTGTGTGTGTTAAGGGGGTGGTCTAAGATGGGAGTGATACAGGCCTACAATAATGGATGGCAAAAGCAGATAATGTGTGTGTGTGTGCCCCATGTCACGTCCTATGGGGTTTTCATAGAAACAGTGAACACTGTGAAACGCTCCATCTTCACCTGTCTCCCCCTGGCGTCCATCTCCCACCATTATCTCTCCTCTGTGTCTCTCCTCGTCGTGTCCTCCAGGAGGAGCGCAGGCTCAGGCCATCTCGGCCCCCAGAGTCCAAGCTCACCTACATCCTTTCATGCTGCTCTCCTCCACCACCGCCGAGCCCCCCGTTCCCCTCCTCCCGCCTGCTTTTGTCTCTCGCCTCCTCACTTAACCTGCTTCCCTAGTCACGGGCGCATGCACACGCACACACACACACACACACACACACACACACACACACTAAGACCAAAGTCTCCAGCTCAAACCTATCTGCAGCCAGCAGAGCAACATCAAATCCTGGGGGAAGGGGTGGGGGGAGGGGGGCAGTTGGAGTTGGAGGGCAGAGGAGGAGGAGGAGGGAGAGGGTGAGGGAGGGAGCTCAACATTTTTTGCTTCTGACCACATGTTCACTCTCTTTCCGTTTTCCTCTCCGCTCATCTTTTGCTTTCTTTCATCTGCACCCAGAGTCTCGGCAGAAAGCGCTAAGGCGTTGTTTTTAAACATCAAACAAAAGCCTCAGTGTGCACCCCCCCCCCTGCCTCGCTCGCATTGGTGATACGACGAGGCTGTGCGCGCTTCTATCCTCCACGTCCGCCTCCTTTGGCCTTGCTCCGTTGCGCTGGACGCTGCTGACACCCCGCGGCGGGAAGGAGGATCTGCACCATCGCTATAATGACCGTTCAATTTATATTTTTAAGGCAGTTGCATCACGTCGATACACACACACACACACACACACCCCTCGGCTCTCCCACCCGCCCCCCACCCCCACCCCCCACCCTCTCTGGGTTGGATAAATATTGCTAGGAGATATATAACGTGTTGCTATGGTGATCTGCTCGTGTTTTTTTTTTTCTTTACTTTTTTTTCTCTTTTTATTTTTGCAGCGTTTGTGGAAGACGAAGGGACATGTCGGTGAACAGGGAGCTCTGACGATCTGGCTGTGTCTGTCTGTTTCTGCGTGTCACCAAGGCACGCCTGTGTGCGTTGGTGATAGAAGAAAGTGTGTGTGTGCGTGTGTACGTGTGTGTGTGTGTGAGGGGGGGGGGGGGCGGGGGGCTTGGCGGGGTTTCTTAAAAAACACAATTATTCACAAAAGCGTAACAGACAAAGAATAGGAGACAATCCCTCAATGCTCGCCTTTTCATGCATGCCGCGAACCGCTCACCTAGCGCGTATGCTGAGAGCTTGACGACCTGCTGTCTCCGGGGAGGCTTTAACCTCTCCGCCCCTGCTCCTTCATATACTCCCCTCTACACCCCACAATCGCTCCTTCCTTCTGCTTCTCTGGGGACACGTTTCGCTTCTGCCTTATTGGGTCCTGTTTATTAGCCTAGTGTGTACGCGCTGTGTAGGTATCCTGTTCTCTATCAGTTAGTGCAAGCTGGTCTTGAAATTATGATTTACCTAACGCGTGTGTGTAGTCTATATGGTGTGTTTACATAAACACTAAGTCGTACACATGCACCACAGATAAGTAGTGCATCATTGATCGCCAGCTGTCTGACACTTGAAGAGTCCCAAATGGTCAACTCACACCGACGTGGAATCGTGTGTGTGTGTGTGTGTGTGTGTGTGTGTGTGTGTGTGTAGGCTTAATAGTTCGCATGGTGCTATCTGCTCCTACTTTCAGACCACAGATTGCTTCCTAAGAGACAGTGTGATTGTCGTCTGTGTGTGTGTGTGTGTGTGTGTGTGTGTGTGTGTGTGTGTGTGTGCGTGCGTGTGCGTGTGCGTGTGCCTGTGCGTGTGCGTGTGTGTGCGTGTGTGTGAGCGAGCTGATATCAGCACAGTCCAGATGGTCGACTTCGAGGGGTATTCTGGAACATTCAGACACTTGTTGCTTACAGCCACATCTCTCTCTCTCTCCCTCTCTCTCTCTCTTACCAGCATATCTCTCTCAATCTCTCTCTCTGTCTCTCTCTCTCTCTCTCTCTCTCTCTCTCTCTCTCTCTCTCTCACTAGCTTGCTCACTCACTTACTACTCATTGTGAAGTGTAAAACATATTGTGGTCAGCTCTGTGGATCTATGGTTCAATCAAATACCAACTAATAGAGCCTATAAAATGTTATGCAACAAAAGTGATAAGGTGGCAAAATAAAAACTGCTGAAATTCTGTACTGTAAAAACTGTAAGACAGGCCTGCACCAAAACAACACGTTATTCTCTTCTCCAATAATAGAATATGGGTCTGTGAATCAAACAAATAGCAGTCACTGGACTGGCCTTGGGCAAGCCCCAGACTGTGAGGTCAAATGTGTATTGATGATGACTGGCTAGATTTCCCTCTGGCACATCAAAGCCCCGTGCAGCATCTCAGTTAACCCTATCATTACTGCAACAATCATACAGCGGTTGACAAGGTTTGTAGACATGTTAAGTGTAAACATATTTATGTTGTATTATAGCTGTTGTTGAAATGGTTATAAACCATTACAGAGATTAACAGGTATCCATGGTTGGTATAGCTTCAACCAGGACTGCACTACATGGAATTAAATGTAGGAACAATTACATTAGCGGAAAATAAAGGTTTTGAATTTCAATTAATTGGTCATTATCTCACTACATAGGTACATATTGTTAGCATGGGCCCAGTTAACATGCTTCATGTGAATTACAGGTATAGATACTAATTGTAGAGTAGTTTATATCGTATAGTCTATAAAGAATAACGATGTACAATGTATTTTAATGTGAATGCAGGACAGAATATCTCATAATATAATAAAATATAACAAACATAACAAACACTTTATGTTTTTATTAACTTGGACAAATGACTGAATGAATTTAAATGTGTCATCATTATCCTTTAGTTTCCCCAAAAATCATTTTCTAACTGTTGATTGAAGCTGCTTTAAATCTGGAAGACAACCAAAATCAAACTGCAGTCTGTGTCGCCACCTTGTGTTGCAGAAGTTGTATTGCATTGCGTTTATTGTATCTTATCCAAATTGTATTGCACTGTACCCAAATGTTCATCTTTATATTTCAGAGTACATTTCCGGTATGCTTAGATCTATTTTACTGAGAAAACAAGATCAGAAATACACCCTATTAGCTATCATGGGCACACAGTTAGACAGGCAGACAGACAAACAATGAGGTTTAAAGAGAGTTAGAATACTATTAAAGCATAGGCCTATGCTTGCTAATGACCACAATAAGGGCTGTCAGAACGAGAACAGAGAAATTATAAGAATATACTAGAATAGAGTCAGTAGAGCAGTGAGTAAATAAGAACAGATGGCACATAAGCAGCAGCACTCTGCACTTTGCTCTTCAAAAGCAGAAATAGAAGGTCAACCAACCCGTAAGATAGCTCAACTAGCTCCAGGCTGAGAAGAACCTACTACAACCTACACGTTTTTTTCAACCCAAGAGGAGCTGAAACCCAGGACGAGAGCACTGTTCTCCTTGGAGGAGAGTTGTAAGGGAAGACAAATTTATATGAACCACAGTGTGAGTGAAGTCCTAGCTCCGCAAAACTCTGAAGCAGACCATAGCCTATCAAGGCAAGGCATTAACATGTTTAGCAAAGGTCATTGTAACCTCTACTGAACTCACAAAGACCCACCCAGGGTGAAGCAAAGCATACGTTGGAAGTCAGTTTCTGTGTGCAGCAGCAGATCTATTTCTTTGAGGCCCCAACTGACCTGTGTATCAGGCCTGCTAGTGCTGATACACAGTGATGTACAGTATAGCCTATGTTTGTTTGTCTGTGTGTGTGTGTGTGTGTGTGTGTATATATATATATATATATATTGCATTAAGTTACTTGTTACGTATTACTACTTCAGTAAGTAATATTACTTTACTTATTACTGGGTAATTACAAATAATTAGTTACATTACTGTGTTACTTTCACAATCACTACCCTGTCTCTCCCCTTTCAAAAAATGACAACCTGTGTATCCAGCAAATTTGACAATTGAATCCTCCTTATTGGAACAATAACTTTAGGATTCAACAATCAGTCAAAGTGAAAACATTGCAGCTAAATTTACTAGGACCAGAAATTTTATTCTTGTAACGCATTAACTATTAATTTCTTGGATTAGTAATTGCAATATCCTTACGGTTTTAGAAATAGAAATAGTAATTAGTTACGCTACTAGTTACTGAAGAAAGTAATGATATTACAGTAACTAGTTACTGTCCCAACACTGAAGAGGACTACATATAAACTTGTTTCATTTTCTTTAATGCCAGAATTATTAATGTACATAAACATCCCAATGGATTTGCACTTTCTTTTTACAATATGTACCACATATATCCTAACAGCACCTACATTATATATACACAGTAAAGGCTGCATCACAAAGCAGCAGCCTATTGGGAACTGGCCCACCCAGCAAGATAACAGGATGTGTCTTTGAACATATTGAGTCAGCATAATAAAATGCCATGACCTATAAAGAATCTACTAGCAAGATGTCAAAGGCATAACCCCATATCAAGTTGTCAAGGTAGACTTCAGTGTGATGGTGAGATGAACCTTCAGTCATCATAACTGACACAGTGATGGCAATGTACTGTCACCAGTTAAGGTATAGCCATATTACGGCTTAATATAAACAGACCAGCAAGATAAAATCACAGGGTTGGGTGGTTTTCTCTGTTCAAAAAGCAATAGTCATGGACTGACAACAGCTATACACAAACCCATCAAGCTGGGAACAGATAGTATATTTTTATTGTAAACATGTGACACAAATTGAGTTTGTGCTATGATGAGCCTAACTAGTTAGCAATTATTGTTTTCTAATGTACAAATAATCTAAACGCACACACACTAAGAAAGGGGGTTGTTAAAATTAATGTTTAATTTGTTGCAAATACATGAATTTCTGCTTTCATATTCATCATCCCACTGTAAAATCATCAGCTGTGGAGTCTGCCTATAATGTCCTCCATATTTAGCTTTAGTTATCTTGCACTGCTTTGTGATCAAACCCTGGTTTCAGCTGCAAACAGCAATTGAACAAAAGGGGGAATAACTATGAGGCTTTTAAGAAAATAATTCAGTCAACGGTGTGGCTGAATGTGCCGGAACTGCGTGCAGGCACACACACAAATGCACTCTTTGTCCCAACAATAACCAGAGATAGCAGCGTCCTTAAAAGGCAAAAGATGAGTACAACACAGTTAAGTGGCAGTTCTGCTGTCGGATAGGCAAACATACAGAGCAGCAGCAAATCGAGAAAAACAAAAACACACACACACACACACACACTTGGGAGGGGGACTCTCCCAGTGAGCCCAGGGTTCTTCCAGTCCAGTCATGATTTGGCCAGCAGCTCACTGGGGAGAATGAACACAGTATTTAGGGGAATGAAAGAGACAAATCAGGGAAGGGTAGAGTGAGTAACAGCTCTGCTGTACAGGAGCCACAATAGGGAGATGTAAATCTAACATTCTGCAACGTCAGAATCTCATGTTCGCCCTGCGCGCCTTTCCAATCCTATCAGATGTATTCAAAGGAAACCCAAAGGGAACTAGTAGAGCACGACAGAACTCTGCTCTGCGAAGAAAGTGTGAGATATGTGAAGCAGAGAGAGAGAAAAAGAGAAGAAAATGGATGGGTTGTTCATGGTTTTGTTTTTTTTTCTTTATTGTAGCATTACAACAAAGGTGAGACGAGAAGATGTGATTGGCTTGGCTGAGGCAGTGCTCATTTTTAAGTCTTCCAATCAGCCAAAGAGGAGGGGTTAGTGGTGGGGGAGGCTCTCAGAGCATCCTGTTGCGTTTGTGAGTGGGTGAGTCTGTTATGACATCACTACATGGGGTGGGCCCCCTTTTGCGATTAGCTGTTGCATCCAAGTGAAGTGCCATCTCCTCGGCGATGAAAGTGTTAAGGTCCACATCGTGGAGACCATTTCTGCGGCGACCGAGAGATTGAGCTGGGTGTGTTGGAGAACCAGGGGCACCGGAGCGCACAGAAATGCTAGCCATAGCACCGCTCAGGCCTGAATAGAAGGAACCACCACATATAAATTGTATAAATAGAATTCTCACACCAACATATTGTTATAGTCTCCTTTGAAATAGAAAGGGTTGTTTTGACCCACCATGTAGTGCTATGGCCTCTCTGAAGGGCTGCAAGTCTGTCTCCACAGAGTTCCCCGTCTCTGGGGTGGATGGCCGGCTTGTTGACACCATGGAAACTCTAGGCGGGACTCGAGCAGTTCGTGGTGGCGGGGCTTTGCCACACAAAAAACTGATAAGATCCTCTCGCCTAATGGTTCTTCTTCGCTTCTTCACCCACGCCAGCACCTCCTTGTTCCTGCGCTGGTAGCCAATCTGAATACCCAGGTCATAACTGCGCTGGTGGGCCTCCAGGCTCTCTGTGGACACAGAGGGCCACACAATGGTTGGTCAATTTTGAGGCAAATACTGGATAATAATAATCTCATATTCTATATATAATAAAAATGAAAAACATCCATACACACTTATACCTATATGCTGGGTAGTACAAATGCATTCACTTGCCTTTATATAAATTAGTGACAGCTGTGGCTGCATTCTGGAAAGGAACCCAGAGAGAGAGGCCTTGTTGACATACTCTATCTGTAAATTAAATGACAAAGCACAAACAGGCATCAGGCTTTTTACAGATTTATTTTTGGACTGCCTCTTGTTTGGTAAATAATCAGTTTAAAATACGAAGAAATTAGCAATTCATTAACAGAACTTTCCCAGCTAAGTGCACCTACTTTTGCAACAGCTGTAGCGTTTCAATGTAATGTTTTTGTTTTCTACAGTAAACTATAAATCCTAACGAAAAAGTGCTATGGAGCGTGTACTTCATAGCTGAGCATAACTATGTAGAACAAAACGTAATAATTACGGTGTCATCACTGTCTCGTCATGTCAAGCCTTGCAGAAGCGTAATTTTTATGATGATGTTACCGTTACTCCCTGGATGAGCTTCTCTAATCACTTGGACTAAAACACCCCGGTTCACGGTTGTTTGGCAAGCAAACATTACGGTTAATTCCTTCGCCATTTTGTCTTGGGATTTGTCAACATTAAAACTAACAAATACTTAAAGATATCCGCAATAGAAGGACAACTTTCTCTGTACATAACTAACGAAAATGCAGTAGTTATCGCTTGTTCTGATCGTCAACAAACAAGTTGATTTAAATCGGAAATCAACTCCTCCGAGCACATCGCCATTTTGACGAACTGGCTTTAACTAACCAATAAATTCTGCCCTAAACGCGAGTGTTTGTGTTCAATCTGATCACAATGTACGGTACTTACACAGTGGTTTGTTTCATGAGCTGTATTAAGCGTAATAAGTCACGCATCTCTCCATCCCAGACAGTCCTAAACAGTTTACGCCAACTAGCAAGCTGTAGCCGCCCGCTTCCTAAACACCAAACACGGTGACTGCGTTTGCTAGCATCCGGCAAACGGATAACCTAGACACCAAGTTGGCTACCGATATATCAATTGCCACAAAAGCAGAAGTCGCAAAATTAGTCGAAAACCCAGACTGGCCAACCTGTGTAAAACACGAACATCAGCTTCTGTTAAAATAGATGATTAAAAACTAATGTCTGTAAAACAAAGCTGTCTTTCGTGCCCTTTGTGTTTCAGTGACGTTAGCTACCGTATGCTAGAAAGACAGACCCGTTACTGGTAGCGTTGGTTGTGACCACTGTACAGCTAGCTTAAGTTAAACTTAGCTTGCTAGCTTGACGCAGACCTTTGTAGAGCTGTGCAACCGCGGTGGCTGAATTCTGAAAAAGGTGCCATAGTTTCTGTTGACTTTGCTCTGTATCTTCTTCACTTGGTTCGTCTTGTTCTGCCTCGGCCAGGCACTGACGTTCCCATTTGGAAAACCAATGTTCAGGGCCGTGCTCCTGGATCTCCTCTCCCTCCGCCTTCCGCTCTTCCATGGCTAACGTTAGCTAGTTGCACATATGCTTATTTTCGGTTGAAATTTATTCCTATATTTTTCGGTGCGTAGTAAAGCAATTTATAATTGACACAATCTTTTTTTTACTAAAAGTTTTCAACGATTAATCAAAAAGTGGCCTTTAGAGCCACATTGTTAACATCTAACGATCTCCCTCTCAACCCCGAGCTGAACAACAAGCTAAGGAATGCAATGACAACACCTCAGAATTTCTTGAAAACACGTAACCATGCATGTTATGTTGTCCCCGCCCGTTTTTTACCAATAGAGAAATCCTATTGGCTACAACAGATATTTGGGGCGGTTGCCAATATTGGCCCCGGCGTTTTATTGGACAATGTTTAAAAAAAATAGAAAATGTTAAAGAGAAAATAGAAACGATGATCCCACCCTCCAGGGATTAACCATGCCCCTACTCTGCGATAAAACATTCTGGACAGCAGGGAGCAGTGTGTGCCCAGACCTGAAAGGATCAAATAATGCAACTGATTTACAGATGGAGTGGGTCAAGGACAGGATATTTTTGCATAATTCGTCTATCATATATTAGAATAGACAGTATTACATACATACTTTTGTACATATCACACAAAGCCTTTTTTCTTAAGTCTCTCTTTGTTTATTGCGCTGGTTCAGAACAGTGATCACCAGGTGTGAATTTAATTATAGCCTACTGCACCTTCTGTGAACTGTGAGAGCAAAGTTCAATGTCAGTTTGGTTGCTTCAAATATTTAAGTGAAGTCAGATCACTTGAGAACACGTTCTCTCTTGACAGCGGTCTGTCAGAGTGGCTCTGTCTCTGAACTGTTCCCTGTTTAACCTATCACTCTATGGTGACACAGCTTTGTTTAAACATGTCTAAGGGGAAGCAGGATTTGTATGACATTGAGGAGTATTTCCAGGAGAAAGGTCCAACTGTTATGTTCAACGGTTTGCATTACTGTGTTCGGGAAAATCGACGAGTGTGCTGCAAAAAGAGCACTGAGAAATATATACTCAAAGATGTAAGGTAGGACCAACCTCATACTAATTCAACTTTATTATAGATAGTAATTTTGCAATAGGAACATTTAGATTAAACTATAGAATAATACAAAATAAAAATAATAAACACACACACACACACACACACACACACACACACTGAAGC